>JAHHUM010002884.1:979595-1251449 GCA_036173005.1 Crenichthys baileyi
GAAAAGTAACAATAGATGACTTCTATCATATTTACAAAATCAATTCGATATAAAAATGTACTTAACCGTCAGGCTGAGTGGGTTACTGAAGGGGTATGGCCCCCCTCCATTATAATGAAAGGGGAAACTCCGATTACCTTTAAACATGTATGTGGTGTACAGTGCTAATAGCAATCCTAGGTTCTCAGAATGCCTGTTCCATCCTTGCGTACAATTTCTACATGCAGGTGAAGGTGAAGGTGTCAACTTCATCCAATCAAAAAACAATATGCACATATAAACAGTATGAGACTGTCCAGCCATCACACTATTCTTGAAAGAGTTGAGCTCTGTGTCCCTGAGATGAACCTGTTTTGGTGCGATATCAGTGTATCAAAATGGCAAAATACCTTATGAAGACGCTGGATGAAACTGATAGGAAGTAACAAGATCCACAGCAAAATGTGTCGTGACATGGGCTGGAAGGTCACTTGGCAAAGAAAAAGCAATTTTTCCAAAAGCAACCTAAAAAGCCAGATTAAAGTTTGGAAATTTATACATGGACAATGACCTTAATTTTTGTACACGTCAGTCTGATGAAACAACAATTGTGTGCCTTAAAAACAATCGGCACAATTGGGAGAAGGGAAAAGATTGCAAGCTTGAAAACACAGACCAAATTGTAAAGTAGGGGTGGAATCATGCTAAATAGATGTCATCAGGAGGCAACATCTGAAGACATCAGTCAAGAAGTCCAAGGTGGGGCACAAATCGTTCTTTTAAATAGAGAATACCTCAAAGCACTCTGCCATATTAGTTATAAAGTGATTTAGTGAAAACCAAGTCAATGTTTTGGAGTTGACTTTAACAATGCCCTGTTCTCAGTCCCACAGGAAATTTATGATCAGGGCTGGAAAAATGTGTGTGAGCAAGGCAGCCTACAAGCCTCACTCAACTACAGCAGTTTGCTCAGGAGGACTGGGCTAAAATTTAAAAAATACTGTGTAAGGATACCCAAAATGTTTGACCCATGTTATGCAGTTTAAAAAGCTATGAAAATGAATAAAAATCTGAACTTGACAAATGTTTCAAAAATAAGTCCTCAAATGTTTCTCTCACTCAGTATTCTGGCATTCAACAAATAGAAATATTTTACGCAATCCTAACTGAGCAAAACAGGAAACATGTCTGATTTAACCTCAGACAACAAGAAGAAAAATGGTTTGTGTCCTCTAAGGCAGTGTAACTAAGAATCTGTTTTCAACTGTATTGTAGAGGCAATGAAACCAGCATTCTGCTGGTTTCATTGTGTTATTGGGCTGCAGACTGTAATTAGTCTGTGACATAATATAATGAAGAAGTCATCTTGATATTAGTTTTTTTTGCTGGGCTTTGTTAGGGTAAAATGTTTTTATTACCTAAAGTTTATGCTAGCTTTTATGGTTAGTAAGTTTCAGCGTGCTATTTACTTTTGATCATATTTTGTGGAATTTAGTCCTTGAGATAGCCGTCACTGGTTCGAGTCCTGACCCACTGACCTGCATGTCCTCGCTTCTCTCTCTGCACCCCATTTCAACAAAATAAAATGAAACAAAGGCCAACTGTTCCCAATCCCCACCTTGAACTGCAACCTTAACGTGGTGGAGGGGTTTGAGTGCTCAAATGATCCTAGAGGCTATGTTGTCTGGGACTTAAATGCCCCTGGTAGGGTCTCCCATGGCAAACAGGCTCTAGGTGATGGGTCAGACAAAGAGCGGTTCAAGAATCCTTCAGGAGGACCATTAAATCGAGGCACGTGAGGTCGCCCGGTACGGCGGAGCCGGGGTCCCACCCTGGAGCCAGGCCTGGGGTCGGGGCTCGCCGGAGAGTGCCTGGTGGCCGGGTTGCTCCTCGCGGGTCCCGGCCGGGCCAAGCCCGAACGAGAGACGCGAGGCCATCCCCCAGTGGGCCCACCACCTGCAGGGGGAACCGTGAGGGAACGGTGCAAAGAGGATTGGGTGGCGGACGAAGGTGGAGACCTTAGCTGCCCAATCCCCGGATGCTTAGGCTGGCTCTAGGGACGTGGAATGTCACCTCGCTGGGGGGGAAGGAGCTTGAGCTTGTGCGGGAAGTCGAGAGATATCGGCTAGAAATCACCTCCACGCACAGCGTGGGCTCTGGAACCCCTCTCCTCGAAAGGGGCTGGACTCTCTTCTACTCTGGAGTGGCCCATGGGGAGAGGCGGCGGGCTGGTGTGGGTTTGCTTGTTGCCCCCCAGCTCAGCCGTCTCGTGTTGGGATTTACCCCAGTGGATGAGAGGGTCGCATCCCTGCGCCTTAGGGTTAGGGATAGGTCTCTGACTGTCGTTTCGGCATACGGGCCGAGTGGTAGTGCGGAGCACCCGGCCTTCTTGGTGTCCCTGTCGGGGGTGCTGGATAGTGCCCCTCCCAGGGATTATTCTGCTGGGGGACCTCAACGCCCACGTGGGAAACGACAGTGACACCTGGAGAGGCGTGATCGGGTGCTTTGTTATTGGACTTCTGTGCTAGTCACGGATTGTCCATAATGAACACCATGTTCAAACATAAGGGTGTTCATCAGTGCACTTGGCACCAGGACACCCTAGGCAGGAGGTCAATGATCGACTTTGTTGTCGTATCATCAGACCTTCGGTCCGCACGTTTTGGACACTCGGGTGAAGAGAGGGGCTGAGCTGTCCACTGATCACCACCTGGTGGTGAGTTGGATCCGCTGGAGGAGGAGAAAGCCGGACAGACTTGGCAGGCCCAAGCGCATAGTGAGGGTCTGCTGGGAACGTCTGGCGGAGCCCTCAGCCAGGGATGTATTCAACTCCCACCTCCGGGAGAGCTTTGACCAGATTCCTGAGGGATGTTGGAGACATAGAGTCCGAGTGGACCATGTTCTCCGCGTCTATTATCGATGCTGCTACCCATAGCTGCGGCCGTAAGGTCTGCGGTGCCTGTTGCGGCAGCAATCCCAGAACTCGGTGGTGGACACCGGCAGTAAGGGATGCTGTCAAGCTGAAGAAGGAATCCTATCGGCTGTGGCTGGCTTGTGGGACTCCTGACGCGGCTGACGGGTACCTTGAGGCCAAGCGTGCTGCGGCCCGGGCTGTGGCAGAGGCAAAAACTCGGGCCTGGGAGGAGTTCGGTGAGGCCATGGAGAAGGACTACCGGTTGGCCTCAAAGCGATTCTGGCACACCGTCCGGCGCCTCAGGAGGGGGAAGCAGTGCTTCACCAACACTGTTTATAGTGGCGGTGGGGAGCTGCTGACCTCGACTGGGGACATTATCGGGTGGAAGGAGTATTTCGAGGATCTCCTCAATCCTGCCATCACGCATTCCCTGGTGGAAACAGAGGCTGGGGACTCAGGGTTGGACTCTTTCATCACCCAGGCTGAAGTTACCGAGGTGGTTAAAAAGCTCGGCGGTGGCAAGGCTTCGGGGGTGGATGAGATCCGACCCGAGTACCTCAAATCTCTGGATGTTGTGGGGCTGTCATGGTTGACACGCCTCTTCAACATTGCGTGGCGGTCAGGGACAGTTCCTCTGGACTGGCGGACTGGGGTGGTGGTCCCCCTTCATAAGAAGGGTGACCGGAGGGTGTGTCCAACTACAGCGGATCACACTCCTCAGCCTCCCTGGTAAGGCCTATGCCGGGATATTGGAGAGGAGAGTCCGACCGATAGTTGAACCTCGGCTTCAGGAGGAGCAGTGTGTTTTTTGTCCCGGCCGTGGAACACTGGACCAGCTCTATACCCTCTACAGGGTACTCGAGGGTTCATGGGAGTTTGCCCAACCGGTCCACATGTGATTTTTGGACCTGGAGAAAGCATTCGACTGTGTCCCTCGTGATGCCCTGTGGGGGGTGCTCCAGGAGTATAGAATCGGGGGCCCTTTATTAGGGGCCATCCGGTCTCTGTATGAGCGGAGCAGGAGTTTGGTCTGCATTGCCAGCACTAAGTGGGACCTGTTCCCGGTGCATGTTGGACTCCGGCAGGGCTGCCCTTTGTCACCGGTCCTGTTCATAACTTTTATGGACAGGATTTCTAGACGCAGCCAAGGGCCGGAGGGGGTCTGGTTTGGGGACCAGTGGATTTTGTCTCTTCTTTTTGCAGATGACGTGGTCCTGCTGGCCCCCTCTAGCCAAGACCTACAGCATGCGCTGGGGCGGTTCGCAGCCAAGTGTAAAGCGGCTGGGATGAAGATCAGCTCCTCCAAGTCAGAGGCCATGGTACTCGACCGGAAAAAGGGTGGCTTGTCCTCTTCAGGTTGGAGGAGAGTTCCTGCCTCAATTGGAGGAGTTCAAGTATCTCGGGGTCTTGTTCACGAGTGAGGGAAGAATGGAGCAGGAGATCGACAGACGGATCGGTGGGGCTGCCACAGTAATGGGGGCACTGTGCCGGTTCGTTGTGGTGAAGAGAGAGGTGAGCCGAACAGCGAAGCTCTCGATTTACTGGTCGGTCTACGTTCCTACCCTCACCTATGGCCATGAACTTTGGGTCATGACCGAAAGAACGATATCCCGGATACAAGCGGCTGAAATGAGCTTCCTCCGTAGGGTGGCCGGGCACTCCCTTAGAGATAGGGTGAGGAACTCGGCCATCCGGGAGGGGCTCAGAGTAGAGCCGCTGCTCCTCCACATCGAGAGGAGCCAGTTGAGGTGGCTCGGGCATCTATACGGATGCCTCCTGGACGCCTTCCTCGGGAGGTGTTCCAGGCACGTCCCACCGGGAGGAGGCCCAGGGGACGGCCCAGGACACGCTGGAGGGACAATGTCTCTCGGCTGGCCTGGGAACGCCTTGGGCTCCCCCCGGAGGAGCTGGAGGAGGTGTCTGGGGAGAGGGACGTCTGGGTGTCTCTGCTCAGTCTGCTGCCCCCGCAACCCGGTCCCGGATAAGCAGAAGATGATGAGTACGAGTACGAGTACGAGTACGAGGCCAATTGTGCCAAAAAAAAAAAAATCTGAGTAAGGAAGTTTTAGACCCAGTGTAATGATGTTTTAAATGTTAATTCTAAGTCATCCACCGCTAATGTGAAGGATGTTACATTTTGACTACACTCGTGATGTTAGTAAATACACTTGTTAAGCTGCTGTGTTCGGTAGTGGCATGATCATAAGAGACATTTGTGTCTTTATGTCTCTTAGATGATGTTTCAGCAGTTGAAAAGTTCATCTCCTTAAATGTAGGAAGCACCACAGCCTTTCAAAGCTGACAGGACAAAAGAAAAGCAAAGAGTGGAGAAAAAAGAAATAAGTAGCAGCAAAGTTTTTCTCAGCAAAGAAGGCATGTTTCTGTGTCACTGTTTTCCCTTTTCATGGCAAAGGGAGCAGAGCCAAGGTCGAGCATGTCAGTGTGAGTCAAGCCTGAAAGTGTGAAGACTCCAATTAGACATAGCCTCGGGTCTGACTCCAAAAGACAAAGATAACACACATCCCTCTGTAAAAATGTGCCAAACAACGCATAGTGCAAATACATGCACACACACACACACACATACGTACACAAACACATCTTCATGTGCCTGTTTTACATGAAATGCATGTTGATACCACAGCTGTTTGCACCCCATCCATCATCTCGAGCAGGCAACAGGCAGAATTATTAACAAGCAAAATCTGTCATGCCCTATTAGCGCAATAAGGAACCTGCTAAGGCAAGTAAACAATTTATTAATGTATGTCTGATGTATCTAATTACCGTGTGTTTGAAAAAGACCAAATATTTAAGATTTCACAGTCTATTTGCACTAAATCGAACATGTTGCTTGTGAGAATAGCAAAGCACTAATAAGTTAATGAGTACACATGTTAAAGTTTACATCTATTCTGTTCTTAACTTTGTTTAATGACATGACATCATCATAGATTTTCTTTTCTTCACTCAATGAGCTCAAAAGACAAAAACTGAAGAGAAAGAAACAGTAACATATTTGTGCTGAATACAATTAGTTATTCAGTCAGTGTAGCACAGTTATGTAGAGAAGGAAACATATTTCATTCCAGGACCTGAAATGTATACAATATTCTGTGTTTGCCCCTTTAAAACATGTACTTATTTGCTTTATTTAAACCTAAACTGCATATATAGGTTTAAGTCCTAATGAGCACCCCAGTGCTATTCTATAAAATGGAGAAAGGGTAATTTTAATTGGTCTGAACTTGTAACATTTACATACCTATTTGAAAATCATTTTGCAATCATTTTACAGACATGTACAGGTAAGGGTTGTATATCTTAAACGAACTAACTGATGTGGTGACATCATACATCAGTTTCTGTGAGGACATGTGTGTGCAGACCAAGACCTTCTGCACCTTTGGGAACAACAAGCCATGGTTTACTTTACACCTCAGGAATCTGCGCAGGGACAAGGAAGAAGCTCACAGCAGTGGAGATTGGACGCGGTACAGGCAGGCCAGGAACAGACTAACAAAGGAGGTCAAAGCACCCAGGAGAAGCTATAGTGAGAAGCTGAAAAACAGCCTTTCTACTGGTAACGCTTTGGCTGTATGGACTGGTCTGAGAAACCTGACTGCCTACAGGAGCCCCCCACCCATCCTGAACAGAGTCCTCGCCTGGCCAACCGTCTGAATGGCTTCTACTGCAGACATGAAAAGAAGCCGTTCACATATCAAACCATCTCATCCACATCCCATTCAGGAACAAATTCCTGCCATAAAGTAACCAGCCCCCTACCTTCAGATCCTATGCCTGCACTAAAGATCCCTGAGGAAGATGTAAATAGGCTCTTTCAGCGCATGAAAACAAAGAAAGCTGGAGGACCTGATAACGTCTCCCAATCATGCCTGAAAGCCTGTGCACATCAACTCACCCCGATCTTCACCCAGATCTTCAACAAGTCACTGGAGACGTGTGAGGTCCCCTCCTGCCTCAAACGATCCACCATCATCCCGGTGCCCAAGAAACCCACCATCCTAGGATTAAATGACTACAGGCCTGTAGTCCTGACGTCTGTGGTCATGAAATCCTTTGAGCGACTGGTGTTGAAGCACCTGAAAGACATCACAGACCCCCTGCTGGACCCCCTGCAGTTTGCTTACCGAGCAAACAGGTCGGCTGATGATGCTGTCAACTTGGGCCTGCACTTCATCCTGCAACATCTCGACCGTCCAGTGCCATACGCCAGGATCCTGTTTGTAGACTTCAGCTCGGCCTTCAACAACATCATACCAGACATCCTCCACCAGAAGCTCACCCAGCTCAATGTCCCAGCCTCCACCTGTCAATGGATCAACAGCTTCCTGACGGACCGACAGCAGCAGCTGAGAATGGGGAGCATCTTCCCGAACCAGATCAACAAGTACTGGTGCCCCCCAGGGGTGTGTTCTATCCCCACTCCTCTTCTCCCTCTACACAAATGACTGCACCTCATCGGACTTGTCCATGAAACTCCTTAAGTTTGCAGACGACACCACTGTCATTGGACTGATCCAGGACGGTGATGAGTCCGCATACGGACAGGAGGTGGATCGGCTGGTCCACTGGTGTGGTCAGAACTACCTGGAACTGAACCCAATCAAGACTGTGAAAACGCAAAATGTATTGCGTGGGAACGCAAAAAGTATTGCGTGGGGACGCAGAAGAAAAAAAATTCCCCCATGTCCCCTCGCGGGCTCCGTAGAAAGGCTTCATCAAGGGAAGATATTAAATAAATACGTTGTGAAATAGAAAAAAATGTATGTACCATTAAATGTACAATTTATTTTAATACATCATTAAATATTAAGTGTACTACTAATTACGTCATGTTGTCTTTAAAATTATACTTAATTATTCAGTGGCACATTTAATTGCATAATAGTCCATTTCATGGTATAATGGTACATTTATTGTTTCTAATGATGTATTAAATAAATAAATGGTACCTTTAATTTAATGGCAGATTTAATGTTACATTTCTTTCATGTTACATTTACTTCACTTATGGGACATTCACAATATTTATTTATTTAATGATGATTTTATTGTATTAATTTTGTCCAGTTTGACCCTCCATTCTTGATGCCTGTATAGGAGGTCATGTCAGAATTGGAATCAGGTGTGCTAGAGCAGACACACATCTAAAACTTGCAGGGAAGGAGTCCCTGAGGACCTGGGCTGTGAACCATTGAGGTACAGTTTCTAAATTGTGAAGGTATTGCCTTTTTGCACTTTTGTTCACTAAGTACAGATCTCTTGCTAGGTGCATTTTTCTTTCATTTCAGCAATTTGAAACATAAAAGTTAAATCACTTAATAAATGAGTAAAATACAACTATGTACATTTTGTTTATTCAGCTAAGATATGCATGGTCTGTTTCCTTGTTTGATATTTTATTATTTCTTCATTATTTTTCTTTTTACTTAAACTGGCCTTTACTACAGCTAAAAACAGGGACCTAACTGGTCCTTCAAAGAAATTGCCAAAAGACTAAAAGAAGAAAACAAAAATGGGAGTGGCACAGGAGTGGTAGTCGTTCCAAATGGGAGCGGGATGGGAGTGGGAGTCAATTTACCAGGAGTGGGATGGGACAGGATTTTTTTTTTTTTTTTATGCCGGCCTGGGATTGGGATGGGACAAGACATTTTTCTGTGGGAGCGGGATGGGACAGGAGAGAAAATCCACTCCCGTGTCACCCTCTACCTCTAACACCTGAATTCAGGTGCTATCCATGCTCCATCCAACCCGTTAGATTGCCTTGAAGCCAACAAAGCTTGGATGGCACTGAAGTTTCTGAGCTTTAATGAAAGCAAACAGAGGTTATTTTATTCAGGCCTAACAGTACCTCACACAACACACCTAGTAAATTTGGTCCCTTGAGTCATATCTCAGACAGAATTGAACAAATCTGGTATTAATTATGGACTTGGAATTTAAATTTGATAAATAAATCAGATCTATTTTGCAAAAAAAGTTTTTTTGTTTTTCTTCAGTTAAGGCAAGTAGCAAAGCTACTTTTGTCGAGGCACGACCTGGAGAAAATGATATATGTTTTTATCTCAACTCGTCTCGACTACTGTAAAGCACTTTCCAATGGTGTCGCTCAAGCATCTCTATCACGGCTTCAGCTTATTCAAAATGCTTCTGCCCGTCTTCTTACTGGCAATAAAGAGTTATGTACGGTGGCCCAGAGGTGTCAGGTCAAATACAAAAGCCGCAACACAAATACAAGAGCCACAACACAAATACAAAAGCCACAATGGAAATATAAAACCACAACGGAAGTCATTCAACAGCAGTATTATTTAGTGTCCTTATTTTCTTGTTATACACTGTGTACTCTGCCATTTTACCAACGATGAGTAAGCGTAAGCAGAAAGTGGGATGAGGGAAACTTTGTAAATCCTAAGCATAACATTAGGGAAACTGGATCTTCCGTTTCAAAAACCGAGAACAGATGGCATTAACCTATAAATATGTTACTGCACTGCGGTCAAGTGAGCCGAAAGTCAGAAATTCGCGGTCACGCCAGCCGACACAAGCTCCCTCTTAAAGATTAGCTTCGCGCATACAAGGTGCATTACGGTAATGGTGATGAAATTACTGTACATTTTTGGAGAAATAACGGGTCAAAGTATCTACTAATGCTCAACCAGTATATGCTTTACTACACTATGCATTTACTACATCAAATTATATAAGAAGATTATTATGATAATGTATACCTATAATTTGTTAAAATACTTACCTACAGTTTCACAGCAATAATTAAACCACACTGAAAATTAGGTTTACTATCAAACTCTAAATTTGTGTTTAAAATACACAAATTCCACATAAACCGTTTAAATAGTTCAATAAAACTTATGTTACAAGGACGTTGGTTTAAATGATGCAAGTTTAAAGTTTAAGGAACCTTGGCCACACCATCAGAATGTGGCAACGGCCACCACCAGATTACTGAGGAGGCAGGTGGCCAAAAACCTTCCAATTACTACAAAGACCTGCTGAAAGACTTGGCAGCAGCAGTTACTGAGCTTTCAATTTCGACAGTAAGTTACATACTAAAGGATGAGGGGCTCCAGTCCAGCACTCAAAGACGTTATTATTACAATTATTGACCTAACAGCAGAAGAAAATTCAGCACCAATTTGCTCGCAGTTATTCAAATACCAGGGAGGTTTGGGGATTTTGTTCTGTGGAGTAGTGAATCAAAACTGGAACTTCAGGCCCACGGATCAACGGGTTGTCAGAAGGAGTAAGAATGAAGTATATGCTAAAACGAGCAGCATGCCTGCAATAAAGCATGGCAGTGGCTCTGTGTTGCTTTTGGTCTTCTTTGCTTCCACAGGCTTTAGAAACTTGCAGTGTGTGAAAGGAAATACAGATTTAATCAAGTATCGGGAAATATCAGAAGAAAATGTCGTGTCATCTGTGAGGAAGCTGACACTTGACCATCATACCGACCTTCAAACAGGAGAATGATCCCAAGCATATTTAAAATTACAACACCTTATTAAAGAGGACATCTTGGAAGATACTGGAGTGGCTATCATAGTTAAACTTTATAAAAAATTTCCGGTGGGATTTGGCCTTTGTCCAAGAGAAGTAAGCTGAGTTTCCTCAGGAATCCTGCCAGAAATCAGTGCTTGGTTATGAATTACATTTCCAGCAAGTCAAAACAGCAAAAGACTGTTCTAAGTACTAAACATGCTTGTTATGAAGAGGTTGAATAATAATTTTGAGACTACATTAGTCATTAAAAGTGGAATATTTTGTTTGATTTGTAGAAACCACTTGTAACATTAGTTGTGTTGAGCTATTAATGCTGTTCTTTTTGTTTTGTTTATTGCAAACAGCTGCTAGTTTGGATATTTTGTAAATAATCCTCTTTTACAGTTGGAGTGGAATAATTTTAGGCCAACTGTATAATAACAACAAACAAAGTTTAAGCACAGGGAGTATGCAATTGTTTCTTTACAGATATGAAATGGAAGCAGGAAGAGTGCTTGATGTATTGACTAAGCCAGCAGGGCTGAAAAGCAAGCAACAATTTGATTAATTTAAACCAGAGGTCCAAAGTACAACCAGGGTGCCATTTGCAGCTCCTGGACTGATTTTGTGCAGCCCCCGTTTGCAATTAAAGAATGATACAAATTAAACTTTGCTGGGGTGCAGCGCTGGTGGTGTAGGGGGTTATACAGAGGCTTTAGTTCTCGACGTGGCTGTCCCGGGTTCAAGTCCCGGACCTGGTGACATTTGCCGCATGTCTTCCCCTCTCTCTTCATTCCAATTTCCTGTCTATCTACTGTCAAGAAATACTGGAAAAATAAAGGCCACTAGTGCCGCAAAAAATAATTTGCTAAATACACCAAATATTTTCAAAGAAAGAGCAAACCAAATCCGGTTCTTATTACTGAGGATAGACTACATTTATTATTTTTATTTTTTTGTCAAGCCTAACATTTACAAACTGGATGCCTTTCTTGTAATACGGCTAGCATACAGCTTGTTACTTGTTGAGAAAGTAAAAAAATAAAATTCACAGTATAAAGTTTTGCAATTTTAGACTAAAAACATATTTTTTTGGCCTGGCATTACAAGTATTTTAGATTTAGACGATTTTGGCCCAAATGACAAAGAGTTTGGACACCACCTATTTAAACCTTTAAAGAAACATTAGCTCTATAGATAAATGAAAGATGATGCCATGATATATACAGTATAATCAAGGCACCATAAAAAAGCAAGATGGTAAAATCTCATAAATGAAGCATGGAAATGTGGGATGGTTAGTTATTTCCCCACTTGTGTACAATTAGCTCTGTCAGGGGCACAGTTGACCCAAAACCAGACACTCTCCCTGTTGTCTGTTGTACCTCCAGAGACCTGCTTTAGTCTGACCTAATTTACACTCATTGATCTTCTTCCAAGCCATCAAATGTGACCTCTCAGCCACTTTTCTCTACTACATAAGCACATGGCAGGACTTTAAACGTTCCTTGATGTGTTGATGTTTTAACTGATCTATGATAACGTTTTTCAGTCATATACTGATGCTTAGATGCACAAGTAAGCAATTCACATCCTTCTTTTTAAGTACCCTCACATTTTCTCTGTTACACACAGAAAACAACATGACCTGTTCCATCAACCAATATGTTCCTGCTGTTTGGACAGACATTGGGTTGCTTGTGACCTACTTTGTGGTGTTAGAGAAGAGACTAGAATGACCCAATAACTTTTGAAAAACCGCAATTTTGAACTACACACACAAGATAAAATTATTTATGGTTAGAAGGTAAAATTTTCCCATATAGAAATAATGTCAGTCGGTTAATGACTTTAGTTCACAATCAAAATGGTTCAATTAACAAAACATCCTAATAGTACTAGCTATGTTCACAACTTACACTTTGACCCAAAAATTTATCATAAAGCCAAAAAACCCCTGCAATATTTTATAAAGTGTTATAAGAAGGAATTCTATTATCCAAATTAAGTATTTTTCACTCTTATTAAACATAAGCCGCTTGAACCTTCTGCACAAGCATGCGCTCCTGTTCACACAATTTTTTGCTCGACTGAGCGAGCAAGGGTGGCACGTCCATTTATTAGGAGAAGGGAAGCAATAACTTTTTGACATAGGGCTGGGTTGGCTGGGACAGCTTTTTCCTTTTATGAATGACATTTCAAAACTGCATTTTGTTTTGACTCTGGTTATCTTTGTATGATATTGACATTTGTTTCATGATCTGAAACATATGTGACAAAAAAAGAATAAAAAAGAAATTCTTAAGAAGGTTACTTTTTACAACACTGTATAGTGTACTTTAATGGGGATAAATTGTTTCTATAATAATTAGAAGGTTATAATACAACAGACAATAAAGCCCTCTGCAGCTGGAACAATCAAGCTTGCACAAATGCAATGAAATGAATTGCCTTGTGGATGTACAAATTCCTAGAGTTACCAGGGCTGATACACAGAGCTCAATTCTTATTGACAGAGATGACAGAGAACTTAGTTGTGGGGCTGATGCAAATGGATATATTGTGTTCACCAGTTTGCCCTGCCAGCCATGTGATGAATAATAAAGTTTTTCTTTTTCCCCCCCATCTCTGGCCTCCATGTGACAAAATTTTAGAGCGAGTTTCTGTCATCTCTTCTTCATGATAGCACACTAGCAGGAGTCAAAGAAGGCTGTGACAATCAAAGCGGTGATCATCACGATTCTCAGGGTAACAGTAAAAGTGATAAGATGGTAAGGTGCTAATATATTGAGGTACCTATGTGAATAACTAGCATAAAAGGGGGATTAGCAGTTCTCTCAATTTATAGGACAAATAAAGAAAAAAAGAAAATTCTCTGTTTCCTCTCTGATCACAATCGTACATATTACATAAATATTACTTAGCTTTAGAAAGGTTACTATGGATACAAGACCATTACTTAATCTCTTAGCTCATGGCATTTGGTCCTGGCATTAGCTACCCTTGTAATTACTCAATTTCAGCATTTCCAACCATTGCTTTTGTTCAACTGTGATTTCAATAATTGCACAGTGAACCATTTCTGAGCCAAGTGAAGTGCAGTGGATGCTGTTATGTGTCATTGTGATTAAGAGGTATTAAGTAGTTGTGGGAGCTTTTTATTAAATTGAAGCTCATTGCATTGGCTTTTGGTGGCAATCTTTCTGTTGTGCTGAATCGATACATTTAATTTGACAGACATAAAAGAATCAAGGGTTATATTAGTCTACAGCATTGTGTAGACTGAGGAAATTGCTCTGTAACAAGACTGGTTCTCATTATATTTGCCGTTGTTTCAGGATCCTATCTTACACTCCTACACTGTTCAAACATATCTAGAACTTTACTTCTAAACCAAAAACCTAAAAAGGATTGTCAGTATCAGGTATCTCTTTAGTTTACTATGTAGGAATGTGAACAATTGTCTGTAAAAATCTTTAACTTGAAGACTGTATTTCACATCACAACGAGACAACAGCAAGCAGCCACATTTAATTAAATTTTATATGCAGCTACTGCTCCATCCGTGTTCCTTTATTGGCTCTGGAAGTCCCTTTATTGTGGCTTCACTATGACAGGCATTGTGCTTCTGTCAACAGCTGGAATTTCGGAGGCTCCATGATTTCCTACTGACTCTCAATGACAATGCCTCTGTGTGCAAATTAAAAATCCATCTTTTTCAGCCCTAAATAAAGGGGTAACATTTTGCCTCTTCCAACAAAAACTCAATAAGGGCCCCAAAAAAACTATTTCTTAAAGTGAATGAATGAAATTTGCCTTGAATAGCAGAAAAAGTCTGCAGATTTAACATGAGTTCTTTTTCACGTGAGTTTGTGAACTTTTATGTTTTATACAGCAATGAAAGTCATTAAGTATTTAATTTTTATGGTGGAAAAAGTGCTTTTAGGCAGAGATGCATGCACTATATGTATGACAGCGTGACAGGGTCAACTTTGGCATAACATGACACCACAGTAAAAAATAAATTCAACACACATCTCTCAGTGCAAATCAAAGAAACTCAAAGATTCCTAATTCTAGAATTAAAAGTCTGAAAATTTTGTATATTTGTGTTCAGCTCCCTTTACTATGATAAACCTAAACGAAACCCAGTGTAACCACTTGTTTTGAGAAATTAACCAAATCAGTAAATAGAATCCACCTTGCGTGCAGTTTAATATCAGTGTAAAAACAACTGCTCTCCTTCGGATGCATGTTAGAGAATATTAGGGAACAAAACAAACCATAAAGACCAAGAACATACCTCACAGATCAGGGATACAATTGGTAGATTTTTAATATTAAATGTTTCATGGAACAATATTTAATCTATTATCAGAAAATGGAAAGAGTATGGCATAGCTACAAATCTATCAAACAAAAGAGAGTAACAAGAAGGACAGGGAGAGCATAATTCAGAGAGGCAGCCAAGAGGCCAATTGTAACTCTGGAGGAGCTTCTTAATTCCATAGCTCAGGAAGGATAATCTATTTATGGACAACCATTAGTTGTGCACTCCACAAAACTGAACTTTGTACTCAGATCAGATGAGATGTGTGGAGAGGAACTAACACTTATCACCTCAATGAACACACTATTGCCACGGGGGAATCATTCAGCCACTGAATTGCTTTTTTTCAGCAGGGATAGTCAAAGCTGATGGGAAGATGTATGAAGCCAAATACAGGACAGTCCTGGAAGTAACCTGAGGCCACAAAAGAGTTCAGACTGACGTGGCAGTTTATTTTCCAGCAGGACAACAACCCTAAACATACAATCAGAGCTAAAATGAAATGGTTTATTTAAAGCATATCCATCTATTATAATGGCCCAGGTAGAGTCCAGACCAGAATGTATTCGACTATCTTTGACAAATTTGAAAAATGCTGTTCTCAGATGTGCCCTATCCTATTTCTCTGAGCCTGAGCTATTTTTAAAAAAGCAATAGGTAATAAATTCCATGTCTAGATATAAAAAGTAGAGACATTGTCCAAAAAGACTTATAGCTGTAATTGTGGCAAAAAGAGTTTCTACAAACTATTGAATCAGGGGGTTGAACACAAATAATTGTATTTGTAAAAGAAAACTGAAAGCCATATATCCTTTTTGGTTCTCTTCAGAATTATGCGCTACTTTGCTTCAGTCTATCATATCCCTCCATCCATTTTCTTCTGTAGAGGGTCGCAGTGGAGCTGGTGTCTATCTCCAGCGGTCTACAAGCAAGAGGTGTGGTACATCTTGGACAGGTCACGAGACCAAAGCCGCTAACACATACAATCCTAATAAAATATATTGAGGTTTGGGTTGTAACGTGATAGAATGGGGAAAGGTTCCAGAGGTGTGAAATGGAGGCCCTACAAAAACACAAGCATGGAGCTGCCTACTGGCATTGCTCTTTAGTGAAGAATTTATTCTAGCTGGAATACAGTGCACCATGGTAGAAGGAAGCCTTCATGACCCACAGCCCTCTTAAAGCTCCATCCAAGGGCACAGTGAGTTACAGCTCTCCCCAGTATGGTGTCACAGAGAAAAGTACGGGACAGCAGAGGTCAGGAGAACAACAAGGCGGGTGGTAATCGATTACTCCTTGGGGGAATCCAACACAGACACTGTCATCACCTTACTGATTTCTCTTTTCCACTTGCCTATGCCCTCTATCTTTTTCTCCTTCTTCTTGCTCTCAGTCTACATTACGTATCCACCTTCCCTTTTTTTTCTCATTCTTTCTTACCTGACTAAAACACACCTGCCAGACAGATATCAGGAGGGTTCAACCTTACTCTATGTTGTTTCTTCAAATCCAACAGCCTTCAGTTTTTGACTCTGACCTGACCCAATCCTAACTAAACACAATTAGGCAAATCCCATGGTCTGTGGCCTAATCCTCTGGCCTGCAGCAGGAGCAAGAGAGAGCAGAAACAAAAGAGACAGTAAAGGAAAAGGGAAAAACTGGCAGAAGAAGGGACAGCACATCACTGCGGAATAAATCCAGGCAGAGCGTCTAATATATCAAGCACATGGATTAGTGGTTAGCTGGGAGAGCTGGGGGCTCTGCAAGAGCTTGTGGTTTCCAGTTTTCTTGGAGGGCTGAGTTGGCCTAGTGACAAACAGGGGGCCATGGTTTGTCTTGTGGGAGGCTGAACTCCATTTCTAATGTGTAAATTAACAACTGACTGGAGAAAAGTAAATATATCATAATTCTTTCTAGGAAATTATTTTTTTTCACTGTGTAAAAGAGGTGATATGATGATTTCCAAATACATACGAAGCTACCTAACTCCCAAAATGGAACAAAGAAAAGCTGCAAACTTGGAATGTACTTTGCCTTACAGGCAGAGGCTTATGATAACTCTGGTGGAGCAGCAGAAATCCTTAGCTCAGGTGGAAGATTCTGCTTATTGAACCACTATTATTTAGTGCACTCCACAAATGTGTTCTTTGTGAAAGAATGGCATAAACACAGCCACTGTTAAAGGAAAGCCAGAAGAAGTCCTATTCAAAGTTTGCCACAGGCCATGTAGGGGACACTGTAAGCATTTTACTAGCCTATATATGAGCTATATTATGAAAAAAACGTTGATAATATTTTCACATATCATAGTAACTGTGAGCCTGTGACATGCAATCATCTTCTCGCCTCTCCTATTGTTTTACAAAGGCGGCAATATTTTCATAACTGTGGAAAAATAATCTCTCACTTGACTCCTGGTATTGAGTCATTTCAGCAGACCCACTTTTGTCCATGTATTATTCACGGGTATTCAAGCCCCACTCTGGCCCAGAGAGGAAGTGCTCTCTCCCAGTCTCCGTCACAGGATATCAGCCTCTAATTCATTATTTAACAAGCTGGAGCAGGGCCACTCAGTCTAACTGAGATGCTGCCTGGACAGGAGAGGGTTGGGTGGGACTGCAGAGGCTGGTCTGAGGCCTCCAGTGATTAATGCCCCTGCTCAAAGCTTTCTTTGGTTTTCTCCCTTTCCAGATGGAGGAATGCATGGATGGACAGATGGATAGAGTTGCATTCCATCTTTGTTTCTGAACTGGTCACAACAACCATCCCATGTGCTGCAGAGCAATCAGAGTCATTTGCTTACCTGATGATGGCAACAATGATCCCATTAGTGACTCTGATGATAATGACGATGCAGCTGCGGCTGTCACTTCTTAAAATGAGAAATCTGATGGCACTGAACAGTAAAGGACTTTAAATATAGGACTACAAAATGGTGCTATTAATTTCATGCTATGCGCTTTCTTTATATACATCTGCAAACATTTTTTGAAACCATAACAAATTCATGACATGAACAAGAAAATATTTTTCATTAATTCATTTTAGGTTACACTGATATACAAATGTTTGCATGCAGGACACAGTTTGATTATTTTGGTTTACCACAACAAAAAATAAATTATGGTAAAAGCTTTCTAAAAAGTAAATACTTTAACATCTCTCAGAATTATCAATTACATCTTTTCAGGAGCATCAGAGGCTCTCTTCAAAATGTCTAACCATATTTAACCCTGATGCTGGCAAATTTTGCAAATATTTTTCTAATTGCTTCTTGTCTTTCCCCACCATGCAGAATAAAAACATGAAAAATAAATAACTCACTGCAAAATAAGCTTTTTTTTTACCCAGCAGGTGGAATGAAGGCAGACATTGTTTTTCTAAAATGACGTACCTTATATCAATGAATGAATTTTGACAGTAGCTGTGTTGTGTAAACTGTGTGAAGCAAAAATAGGACACAGTCAGACCCAAATTAAAGAGAGGTGCAAGAGTGGGATGTGTGCGGATAATATTAAGGCAGGTTGCCTAGTCACAGCAGAACACTGTGCTGCATCCTGGTCCCAGTGAGTGAGGTGGAGATGCTGACTCAGCCAAACCCCTCAGCTGCAGGCTGGAATTGGTCCCCAGGAACACAGCGTCTGACCCATATACCTAGGTATCGTAGAGTAACATCATAAATTAAGTTTCCCAGAACTTTACTTCTAGATGAGTTTACACTTTTGATTACATTATGTCTCCATGTACAAGCTTTATTTAATTTTGCCCATTATACATACAAAAACCATACGTGAATCAATAACCTTAGAGAAGACCAAAAAAGCTGCAACTCTTAATTTGTTTGTACGTCAACACTATTTTGCTCAGTTAGAAACATGTTAAGTGTCAGTCTTTCCCTTTGTTCTGTTAATTTAAAATGCATCTACTTTATGAGTTGTTCAATTAGACATCACCAGCTAATCATAGGGCTGTAAGCTGTGTAACACCCAGAGACTACTAGCTCGTGGCCTCAGACCGCATGACCATCACTTCCCATTAACCTTTTCCATACAGCTGGAAGAAAACTGCAACCATATAAGACCTCAACACTTTATATTTAGAGAAGTGCTACTGATTCACTGCTCATCTGTCTTTGTTCCTTCTTGAAAGGCAGTGCTTGCAGGCTACCAGTTACCTGGCAACAAATATGTCTTATTTTTGTGGGCTTTTATAAGATATGTGTACAGTACAAAGCAAGCATTTTTAACTACACATAGCTTCTTTATGCTCAGCTTCCAACGTGCCAGACTTCCTTATGATCTTTTAAATTGGTCTTGATCAGTAGTTTTCCAGGCAGACTATCTTCAAATGTTTTATCTTTAGACTTTGGCTGCTTTACACTCATGTCCAGTGCAGTCCTTGTACTGTAGTAAATATATTTCTAATGAGGCTATTGACATAAAGTTCAGAGATGTTGGTAACACCCCAAGTTATTTAACTTGTGCAAAGTAATAAAAATCAGTTCGTTAACTTACTATATGTGTAGCAAAGTGGAATATCAAAGCAAACAAGCATTGAACATGCTTAATGAAACGAATGTAATACTTAAGAGATAAACACATTTCTTTTATGGAGGCAGATGCATTGCTCAGGTGGGTTTTTGGCCTATTCCTAGTCATCAAATCCTGAGGGTTCTGGGGCCCTCTTTTACACACTGATCTTCAGTTGTTTCTATAGATTTCTAACTGGATTCAAGTTAAGTGAGTGTTGGGGCCATTCTAGCAGACTTAATTTTTTTGCTTTGAAACAAAATGAATATTTTGTTTGTTGTATGTTTGGGATACTTGTCTTGCTGAAAACTCCCAACTTGTTCGGTCTTCAGTTTCTAATTGAGAAGAACCCAAAATATTTTTCCCTTGAATTTTGTGATGTATGCCAGGACCATATGCTGGAAAAAACACAATAACTTGGATTAATTTCATGGACTTGACTAAATGTTCTACAGCAAACTGCAGCAAACCTTCAATAGGTATTATCCTTATGTGGAGTGTAAAAGACAGATATTTCGTTAAAACAGAAAAAAACACACAAAACTTAACCTTTTTGCTCATGTTAGATTATGGTGGTTCATTTTTTCACGCCAGCATATCTGGATCCTGGGTGCTGCATGAAATGTGATCAGAATGTCATGGAGCCCCACTCACACCTGAGTAGTCTGGTTATTTGAGAATTTGAAGCATGACTGGTCACACTACCCTTATGCCAAGGGAACTCCCTCGTCATACCCACACTGGACTGGCAACTCCCTGTATAGTTCTGTGTCTTTGTAACTTGGCTGCTATGTGCATGGAGCTTTTTTTTCTTCTTCTACATTTTGTGGCACTTTGTAAGCTATACAGGAAGAAGGGTTGAAAGAAAACGGGAAGACCCTACTAAAGGGCCCAGGCTTGGGACTCGAACCCAGGATTACTGCAATTTAAATAGCCTTTATATATAACAGGCACACTCCACCACTGGGCTACGCAGCACCCTAGTTCTTTTTAATAAAAATAAATTTTTCTATCCAAACACTGGGCTCAAACTGATGGTGGCAACTTCCAGTAAACACACAAAAATGTTAAATTTGTAGAAAGTATTTTGTTTCTTTCAAACTTTATTTTTTAATTGTCCTTTTCAACTTTATCAAATTTATAAAGCACATTGATGCCCAGTACAGATTTCTGACTTTTCATTGAATTTCACAATTACACTGCTTCTTGTGGTGAAGCTGTTCCTCAGTTAGCTTACAGTTGCTTAGTACTTGGTCCAACAACAATGTTTTTGCAGTGTTAAATGATTATTTTGAATAACTTTGAGTAACATTTCTATTGTTTAAGTGAAAGTTGTTTTGTGTATGTACTCTTTTGAGCATAGACTAATTTGAATAATCGGATATGTGCAAGTATATTTGCTTCTTTTTAAAGATATTTTTTCAGCAGTAGAGCCTTTATTTTTTCATTCTTCAACAGTAGGCAGACAGGAAAAAGGGCAGACATTCAGCAAAGGTCGCCAGATCTGGGACTCAAACCCAGGACGGCCGGATCAAGGACTACAGCCTCCATACGTGGTCGCTCGCTTAACTCCTACACCACCAACGCCACGCCCAGTGTATCTGATCTACAAACGAGGTGCTAATGTGTGTAAAATGACCAGAACAGCAGGCGCAAACTTTTTAGTGTGTTTGCCTTCATGAATATATGAATAAAACTTTTGATAATGACCCAAACGCACAAATATATGGGATGAGGATATGCAAATGTGTTTCTGTCCTTTACCACCCGCAATGCAATTTATCAAACCTGAAACGAATTGCGGGAACTTTTTTTGCATCTAGATTTAGCACCTTTGAAATGCAGGTACTAACTGGCATGCAAAAATGTCTGCTGTCACTGTGCTGTCACTGTGTCAAGAAGAAGGCATACAAACATACAAATGTTAGATTTAAATTCTTTGTAGGACAGTTATGTGGCATTATGTTTTAAAGGCTACAGTATATATCCAACTCCAACAACAAACTATATTTTTGTTGCTAATATTATGTTCAGATTTAAATATTGTGGCTGTTTATGATAAACTCTTCAATAAAAAAAAGACCACGATGACTCTCCGAAAATAATTAAAAGATCAAGGAAGGCAAACCTCTAATAAATATTTGTCTTTTTTATTGTTAATATTGATTGGTCAATTGGTAAGCTGCATCTGTTGCGAGTTACATCAAGGAACACAGTAAACAGGCTGTGAACTCTTCTATGGTGGAGACACAGCACTGATCAGCTGCTGTGTGCGCACAGATGGCAAATAGCTCGGCTCTCATGTGCAACAGTCCGAACCCCAAACATAAAGCATCTGCTCACAAAACAACTTCAAACTCAGTTTTCTGCATGCGCAATTACGCACTCAGAAGCACCCAGTGCATATGAACAGATCTGAGAAATAAACTCGTCAGGGCAGAAGCTGCGATGACAAACCAGCTTCTGTGAATACCGACGCCAAAATTTAATAAACTGTAACAGTCTAGAAAAAACAGGAGCAGAACGGAACAGAAGGAACAAATCAGCAACTGGATTATTTATAATGATGCACCGCAACAACCGCTGCATGTTTTAAGCAACACAGCAGAGAGGATCTGTTTGCGTTTCCTCTTGTTCCTCTGGGGGCAGTAGCAGCAAGCCATTAGCACACTCACTTTCCTCATTTATATAGGGCAGTATGCTCCTCTTTTGCACCTGTTATCTATTGCATACGTAATCTTTGAGGATTGCACACAACACATCCTCTTATTGCAAGTGCAATTTTTTGTACAAGCAATTTAGCCCCCCCTATTAGGGATCTTTGAAGATCAGGGCCTAAATGTGGTATCTGTTTCACAAATAAAAAAAAAAAGTGGTCTAAAAAATACGCTTAACATAACCCAATGACATTTTTCAAACCTTAAAGAGTTAGCGGACTTTCGAAGTTTAATTTTCTCATAAGTATGAAAGCTTCTGTGTGGTTTTATTTTTCTTTCCACACCAGCACTGAGAACCCCAAAGAAAATGGTCATCTGGACTATGTAAAGGAAACTTTGTCTTAATTGTTAAAACTAACACTGTGCCACCAGTACTATGTTTTTCCTGCATTTAATTCCTTGTATGAGCAGCCGGCTCTATTTTGTTGTCAAATACAGGAAGGTTGGGATGAGAAAAACACCATGAACTTGTATCAGCAAGGGGAAAAAAGAGAAGACACTTGGCAGTATTAATAGTAACAGACCCATGACAGTGAACAGAAAGCATCTTTTGTGTGCTGAATTTTATTTCAGCCACCCTCCCATCTAACCCACAACCTCCAACTTCTCTCCTGCCCAGCATCCTATGAAATATGTACAAGCCAAACAGAGGTGGGGTTGATGTGCAGACCTTCCTCCTCTATGACTAACCACTACACGTCTAATACCATTACTTATTTATAATGCATGCTGTGTAAGTGCCAGAGTGACCACGCATGATCCTCTTGTCCACACATTCACATCACACATTTCCTCCTCACACATAAACACACCAAAAGGGCACTTTTATGTCACCTTGTTTACTTTTCAAACACCAAAAGATGGGTGATGAGATAAAGTATCTCTAGTTTGTTTTATTGTCTGTATTGAACACATAGTGAAATGAAAATCAGATGTTTAATGATTCAACAAATTATTGATAAAGTGTCCATGTGTAGTAATCACCTACAGTATATCTGAATTATTATAAACAATCCAATATATTGTCAGACCCTCATGGACCCATATTTATGCTTTATTTATATTTGAGCTTTGTTGAGTTCTTAGAAGTGTAGAAGTTTTCTGGGTGGCTGGGTGAAGCTCTGTACCAGAGGTGCCCATGTCTGGCTGGAGGGCCTGAGAGGTTCTTTGGGCTCCTCTAAGCTGGTAGCCTGCTTGGTCACTAAGGATGGTTTGCTCCCTGCATCCAGGGGTTTTGGCACCTCCACTTGGACCAAGAGTTGTTCCTGGTGGCAGTCAATGAGCGGGACTAGCCTGTTCAGCAGGTCCTGGCCACCAAGTAAAGGCTCTGTGTTCAATGTGTACATATAGATGGGGTGTACCAGAGTCATGTCTTGGATTGTGATGTCCTGCTCTACCTGACTAGTGATGTGGTCTTGGGTGTAGCTGGTGATGCTTACATCACAAGCTTCAACCTGAAATGGTTTACTGAGGGAGAGCATGGCTCTATTCACCTCCTCAAACAAGGTTGAGCACTTTAGGCTGATCTCTGATCCTGTTTTAAAATGGAAACTCAGTTTGACTCGTCCTGCTATAATGCTGAGACAGTATAGGTGATGTGTATGTTCCTTTTGGTTCTGTTTACCAAAGAACCTTAGAGCAAAGGTTTGTGGTGTTTCTCCTGGTGAGGTTCCAAGGGGTACTTGGAGTTTCCCAGGTTTGTCTCCCCATCCAATCAGGTAGACTCTGGTGGCTGTGGAGACTGGGTCCACGCCTAGTCGTGCTGACGGGGGTTTTGGATCCGGTTTCACCGGATGGTCGGCTGCCTCTAATGATGGTGGAGGTTGGGCGCATGCCTGGCGCACTGCTTCTGTCAGAATTTTGCGGAAGGCATCCTCCATCTATCTCTTCAGGTTCCATCCTGCATGTTAACTCCAACCTACAGTTCCAACAGGAGAAAATCCTGTTGGAACTGTAATTCACTCAATGGCCACCAGACGGTGGTGGTGCTTCCTCTTCGTCTGAGAGAGTATTAGTTCCAGCTGTAGTTACACTCAACAGAGACCAGAGGCAGATAGGATGCCTCCTACTGTTACAGGAATTTGGTTGATATGGTACCTGGCTGATTGCTGCTTTAAGTGCAGCAAGGGCTTGCTTTGAGCAGCTGGAAAGTTGAATTTCACACCATAAACTACATATGTGAACATTTATTGAAAACATATAGCAATTCAATCCTGTAAGACTCACCATGAAAAGAAACATAGGTGGCGATTAGATAAGTTTAATTACAAATATTTCTTTGGCACTCAGACACGAACACTGAGAATGACGTGAGCTTGAATGAACAACTTATGAATAGAATTAGATATTTCTTCCCCCTGGGATCCGAATGGTGGTAGAGTGGATGCCTGATGAGATAGGGAAATCAGGAGGAGCTAGGAAGCCAGATGGTGGAGGTGGGGAGGGGGAAGGTCGCAGCTCAGCTTGAAGAGCGAGGAAGTCCGTGAGTGAAGATCTTTAAAGCAGAGCCTTGGACGGTGATTGGCTAAAGGTGAAATGCGGACTCGATGCTGATTGGCTAGAGCAGGGACGCATTGTGGAGTCATTAGACAGAGCAGAGGACGGGGTGAGTCCTCCAGATTGAATTTTCGTCAAAACTCCATTACAATTACTATTCTGTTCTAAAAACCTTCACCTCACTAAACATGCACTATTCTATAAAAAGGAGTAAAATGACTATCTAAAAATAATAACAAAAGAAAATATATATGCGCATTGAGTGTCTATGAAGATCAAACCAGCAGTTTTATGGCCAAACTGTGCAATTTTAGAAAGTGAAGCCCTCCTGGTGTGCTGATGTCTCGATAGCAGCGATCAGCTGGTAGAAATGGGGGACCGTGTCCCTTAGCCACTAACAGCTGATTGCCCCAAATCTTGAACAAAGGGTCATAAAACTCTGAGGCGGGAAATCCGTGGAAAAATTCCTGTAATACAATTTGGACAAAAGAGTGGTCAGGTGAGGCCCAGACCGCAGCTGTTTTGAGTAAAAAAAACTTTTAAAAGTCCAACTTTTAACTCTTGGCTGCGCAACCCAGTCAGTCTGTCTGACTAAAATGGATGACCCCAGCAGAAGAAAAACATTGTAAACGAAAGTGGGATGATTTTTTGATAAGTAAACACAGCCAAATGATAGGGTAAGATCCCCTCCCCACTGTTTTTACAACACAATACAGAATCAATTCAAAACTAATTAAATACTCTACTACTCCACACATCTTAAAACGGGGCACATTATAAGGTGATTTTTCACAATCGTGGAAAATCAAAGGGACACTGTGTTCACCATAGGGTACTTTTAGAATCCCTGGGTACATTTCTGCTTTATTAGGTGTCCTCCAAAGTTACTGCATCTCTGACAGCAGTCCCCCTTATTTCCATTCCCTCGCCATGTATATTTTCACTTTATAAACACAACTTTAAAGTGGAGACTTCACTATTATTACTTTTGTCTTAAGGAGCATTTTTGATATTGATGCTGTGTTCAGTGTTTTCTTCCGCAACTTTTGTTAACAGTTAATGTACTCGCTTCTTTCTTTGACCAATTTTGAAATGTTTTTGTTTTTATTTCTTTTAACCGTGACGTTTAAATAGTCTTTTCTCTTTTTTTTGGTGGGTGTATAATTTAATACTGATTTATGAACACATTTAGAACACTAATGATTTAATTTATTTTAATTAGATTTTTAGGTTTATATATAAAGAACACAATTAAGTTATGACTGTAACTGTGTTGTATAGCTTCTGTGTAGTGAACATATATTGTGAAAGCCAATCATTCTCTGTCACTAATGACAATGTAGGGCATACTTCGCTCCAGCTCTGTCTAGAGTGTTTCAGCAAGAGACCAGCACTGACATGTCTCTGGATGCTACCATACGTAGAGCTTCATGGGACACAAATACATACAAATACACACAGATACATGCAAGCTCATTCTGACACATGCCCTCCCAGGCGGGCCTCAAACATGTTACCATATTGCACCACTGTTTGGAACTTCCACTGCCACTGGATTCCCAAAGCACTATCCAGCTGCATCCTTCACAGATCAGGCATGACCTGCCCATTTGTGTGTGAACCAGCCCAGACCTGACCTTTAATAGATCCATCTTCTTTCCACACCAGCCACTTCATCCTTCTCCACATCTCCCACCCTCCATTCTCATCACTTGTCTCCTGATGGATGCAGGCTTGGGATTGACGGCAGGACAGTTGCCTTCGTCCTTGCCGTTGCCATCTGCTTTGTGAGCCTGTGGTATGTGAGAGGAATGTTTTGCAAGCGACTGCCAGCCAGCCAGCTAGCCTTGCCGAGGGCTGTTGTGTCCAAAAACACTGTGCCGTGCTGCAGAACCTTAACTCACTGTCACAGTGCCGTCCAATGTGATTGATCTGGTCCATTTAGCTAGAGCAGTCAAGTCTGGAGGAGGTCTGGTGCTCATGTACCCTATTCAACCCCCTTCATCTCACCATAGCTCTGACATCCCAACTAGCCCAATACAAACACTAGAGTCCTGCCAGCTGGCCAACAAACATGACATGCTTTGCTTGCTTATCTGTTAACACACCACATGCCTAAAACAAGGTTTACATGGCCATCCAAGGCAGAGTGCTTTCATTTATCCTAATAATGGATAATTAAACTAAACTAAGTGCTGGGGTTTTGACATGCTTTCAGGTTATAATCATTTAATATTATTGGAAAAAAGGTTAAATGCAGTTTCATAATAATCAGTCTGCTGCACTCCCGATTTAAAACCCAAAGAGAAGCTTTTTTAACAGCTAAATAATATATCTTCATTGAACTGAGAATGAGCCACTGTGTCAAATAATCAATAATTCATGCGACATGTTTATTATGAAACACCGATAATACGTTTACTGGTGACAGATTAAATGGTATATAAAGAATATTGAAGAGGCTATTGGTTCATGTTATTGCAACTCCATTCACATCAAAGAAATATTATTTCCTGTGCAGCACACTCCTTGTTCCTTTTAGTGGATGTCTGTTGCTCTGATTTTCTTACAATATAAAACACTTTTCATTTGTGTTTAGTTAATATGAAAATGAGCTCCCTAGACATATAGGGCACAACTTTAAGCCTAAATCAAGTTGCGGTGGTCTTTATGTATAACATTCCATTGACATCAGGCCTGTGCAAAAGGCAAATTTCTCAATTGGTGTTTTCATCTGCAAAATGTTTAAGTGTTACCCACAGTGAAAGCTTTCCTAAAAGACACATTATATATTCATCTGCCTTAAACCTTTTTACGTATTTGGTCTCTTCAAAACAACATGTGTCAATGGATTTTAAGTGATAAACCAATAAAAAGTGGTTTACCTTTGTGAAGTGGAAGGAAAAGGCTATATGGTTTTCGAAATTCTTTAAAAATAAAAATATGAAAAATGTGGCATGCCTGTTTATTCAGCCCACTTTAATATTACACCCCTAGATTCAATACCTTGAATTTAGGGATGTACTAATAGTGTACATGTGTGTAATTTAACCTCAGCATAAATAATTTAATTTCTTATGGCCTCACAGGTTTCTTTGAGAACATTAGTGAATAAACAGCATCCTGAAGGCTGAAGCATACTTAACAAACAGGTCAGGGATAAAGTTCTGGCTATTTCATAAATCAACAACCAAAACTTCAAACTCTGGAGTTCTGTTCAGTCTATCACAGAAAAAAAAATTAAGCAGTAGGGTACAACTGCAAACCTCCCAAGGCACGGTTGTCCAACTAAACTGTCAGGCCGGTCAAAGAGAGTGATAATCAGAGAAACAATCAAGAGACCAATGGTAGCAATGAAGGAACACCAGAGATCCACCACTTAAGGGAAATAATTGGTTGACAACTATGTAGTAAAGGCCTGAAAAAACATGTTTAAAGAAACCCATAAAAAGTCTACTTTGCAGTTTGCTATAACCCATGTAGGGGATGTAAAACAACATGCAGAAAAGGTAATTTAGTCAGATGTGACCAAAGTTGAACTTTGTGGTCTACATGCAAAATGCTGTCTTGTGGAACGCTAGCACAGTACAGTACATCACCCTAACCACAGAATCCCCATGATGAAACATGGTGGTGGAAGCATCATGCTCTTTGTTTGTCTGTTTTTTGGGTTTTTTTCCTGCCAGGAAAGCTGCTCGGAGTTGATGGGAAAATGGCTGAAGCAAAATAAAGTGCAATACTAGGAGAAAACCTGTTAGACGCTGCAGGTGACTTGAGATTTTCACCTTTGAGCAACCACATGTATAGCTGGAATTAATTTAATGGCTTAGATCAAAGCATATTCATGTGTTAGAGTGGTCCACTCAGAGTTTAGAGCTCAGTCTAAATTAAAATCTGTGGCAAAATGTGAACATTAATGTCCACAGCTGCTATCCTGAGCTTAAGCTTAGTTTGCATGGATGAATTATTAAAAATGCCAGTCTTTCAGTATATAGCTGGTAGAGAAAAAATCCCAAAAGTGTTACTGCTTTAATTGTATCAAAAGGTGGGTCAAATACGAATGTGTCTACACTTTCCAGATTCATCTTTATAGAACTGTTTGAAAAGCATCAAAATCTTTCAATCCACTTCACAGTTACACACAACTTTTTGTTGTTCTATCGTAAAAATGAAATTAAATACATTGAAGTCTCTGGATTATACATAACACAATCTAAAAAAGGTCAAGGGGTATATATACTTTTGCAAGTCAATGCAATCGACCACATACATTTAGAATGGTGTGTAAGACTTAAATTGTAAAGATATAGACATTTATCTGAGAGAGAATGTTTGAATGCTTTGACTGAGAGCAATGGACTGAGCCAGAGATACAAAGCTGTTAGTTTCAGAGAATCAGGAGGAGAAGTGGGTTCTATGGTCTGCACATACACTCAGTGAATCTGAGGAACTCAGAAAAGTTGTTAGGAATATTGCATGTCCTCTCACTTTAATATTTAACAAGAGGAGAGCTTTGTCTCTGTAACCTTTCAGCTACTCTTCCGGCCGCCTATATATGTTTGTCGTCTCTCCAAGCTCTCTTCCCTCTGCTATTTCTGTATGATGTCTTAAATGCAGGGTAAAAAGTGCAAACTAGGGACTCTTAACTATATGCATTACATGTCCTGTTTAACAGAATCTTTGATGTTTTTTCCCCTTTCTTACATGTGTCAAAAAATTTTACTTACCATTATTCTCTTAACAAAATCAGTGCTACAACCTAATAAAACTGCTTATCTGTCAGAGACATTTGGCAGAAGAAGCCTGTGAGCTGTCCAAGGACCACCATGGGAACTTTACCATAGGGGTTGGCTGGAAAGATTGTGGGAGGCTAGTGGCAGTGAGGGGACTTTTCTCATGTGAAAAAAGCCCAGCCATTGCACAGAAAAACACACTTCTACAAACAAAGAGCATCCATGACCCGATAATAAGATAATGTTGAGATGTACCATATTTTTAAAAAGTGTCACATCCATCACTTCTTTATTTCTCCCCCTCTATTTTGACTGTTGCCATATTTATAATTGTTGCCAGGTTAATTAAAGAATTCATCTCTCAATTTCCCAGAATAGAATCATGGCAGTTTTACAAGCAGCAAAGGTAATATGATCTCATATTTTTATTTAGTGCTGCTAACGGTGTTGCAAAGTAGTTTTAAGTGTGTCTCTAGTGGTGACACCTCATCACAGTGCAGTATGAAATGCTCCTGAAGTTGAATGAGACTCAAACAAAAGCGTGAGGGAATTAGAATTTGCGAGGCACATTTCCAGAAAGTGTTTATGTTCTTCTTAAAGCCTTTCTCTGGCAGAAGCGATTACATGAACGTCTCCTACTTATTTGTTTTCATTTTGAACATTTGGCTGAGGGGTTTATCCATCTTGACAAGCACATAATATGGCTTTTGGTGATCTGAGGGAGAAAATGGAAGCAATCGGAGGAGAGAGAGGGAGAGAGGGGAGAAAATGTGAAAGTTAAAACAGAAGCTCCGTGGTGGGGTTTTATTACTTTTTCTTGCTCTTCCCATTCCTCTCTTTAACAACATGCTTAACTCCCCAAAGATGTGTTGAAAGATCACAGTAATCCCCTCGAAATGACATTAGTCCTCACTCTCCTCTTTGAGTAGGTGGGATGCATGTGAGCCAAATTACTGATGACACTCTAGGGTGTTGGGAACGATGTGATAAACATATAAAGTTCCCAATGTAATTTGATTAAGTCTAAAAAGTATAAATATGGTATCTTCTCAACGTTCCATGGTAAGCCTATTAGGAGCTCTAGAGTAAATGAATTTTGTTCCATACGGTAGTTTGACTTGACTTCTGAGGCAGTAAAAATGTTGCTCTTAAACAGTGAATATTTCACAAACTTTTTTCTCTTTCTTTGCCAGTGAATTTAGTTTCACAAGAAACAAACATTAAAACATCAGTATGACAAGGCACTATGTTGTTTTTTCAAAAAACACTGCAGCCACTACATTAACCCAATGTCAAATGTATCATTTTTGATACACATACATCTCAGACCTCAACATCTTTAGCAAGGTAAGCACTGTCCTCAAAGATCGACTTTATTGAGCCCTAAATTTGTCTTCTGCCCCCTGGTGGAGGAGTGTCTGTTGGTACTTCCCTCATTATCTATGGAATGTACAACAAATGGTGAAGCAGATCACTTTCTTGACTGGGAGATGATAAAACAATAACACACAAAGTATGGAACTACTGTTCCTCTTCATATGAGAAAACATGGTATTATCATTTGACTTTTGTCTTGCATATCCACTGTGCAAAATGCAAAGGCAACTTCTGTTAAAAAAAAGAATAAAAGAGCCTCTTGGCATTCCATAAAACAAAAACCATAAAACACCACAAAAAATTACACCAAAGACAAATTACTACCAATAACTATCTCCCTGAAATTTCAAAGGTTTTGTGTAAAAATGCTAAATACAAGAGAAATAACTTGGTAAAATGGTTTTTAAAAGCACTAAAAGCATCAAATGCTTTTTAAGTGTTCCACAGAGGCACACAAAAAATATTTTTTTTGTTTTTTTTTTACTTTTGAAAATACAATAAGTACACTGCTAAAAACACTGTTGGAACCAGCTATGATTCAAAGTAAATTGAGGAATACAGACAAGGCAAACTAAATACATATTTTGGTTGGACAAAATGATAAATACATGATCAAAACCACCTAATCTAACAACTGTAGTACACAAAATTGGAAGGTATGCACAAGGGACACAATATATACTTTTTGGTGGGGAAAACAGGATAAATACATGACCAAAACCAACAACGTATAAATTATGATACAAAAATTATTAAACCAACCTGTAACATTGTTTTTTTTTTCCTTTTTGGTTTGTTGTGCTAAAAGTTTCCAATGAAGAGTTCAGATTGTAATTGACTTAATTTACTGACTTTTTCTTGTATCTTACTTTAAAAGGTTAATGAATTTAATCACCCTTGAGTTTTCATATGCATTTTTTGAGATCTATGTTTTCTGAAAACATTAAGAAATGCAAATATACTAACCTGGCAGTAATGACTCACGTTTCAAAATGTGAAATGGTAACATCTGTCTAAACAAAGGCAAGGATGGCTTTACAGTCTTTTATGAAAAGTAAACATTAAACACTATCATAGAAATGACACCCTAATACCACCACAAAGGAAGGCACTGATAGTTTATTTTCGTGCACCAATTTTGGTGTTGCCAAATAAATTGTATACATTCTATGTAAACATGCTGAATTCATTGGTGAATGCTGTTTAAATGTTTTCCGTCCACACAAAATATATTTTTAGGTTCATTACTTTTTCATATTGTTACTTTTTGAAAAGCTTCAAATAAATAGTTAAATTTTTGCTAAACATCATTGTTTTCTGACCATTATCATATATAATATGATCACACTTGATTAAGAAAATATTCAGATCTGTAAAATGCACTCCATCAACCAAAAACATGAAGAAAATTGGCGAAAAAACTATTTGCTTTGTAGATGGTTTGAAATAAAAGGGAAGTGCATTGTGTTGCCTGGTTGGATTGTCCTCTTACCCACTGTCTTAACCACTTGGCCACTACTTAAAGGCAAACTTCAAAATGGTGCATTACAGAATGTGGACCTCTCACTCCACACCGATGCCGCATTTTGAGCATTGCAGAAAGAGCACCAAAGTGCTTATTTCTGCTCCATCAAATCGGGAGCCTGGGAGGCAGGATTGGAGTGCTCGCCTCCAAAAATTGCTGCCAAGATATGCCACTGACTTTTCAACCAGCTTTCAGTTGTAACAGCGTAATGCAGGAGTGGAGAAGAGGGGTTTCTGTGTTCATCCTTTTTTGTGAGTATGGGAGGATGGTAACAATACTGTGTATCTATCTATGTATCTATTAGGGGTGTGACAATACATGCAGCCCCCAAGATAAGACAATACATGACACTAGGTTCATGAGAACAAGATTAGACAAGATATTTACAGTTTTTTGGGGAAAACTTTGAATCAATTTTTTCCACAGAGTAAAATTTTTGCTGATTGCAAACTGTCTTAAAGAATCTGTAGTTTATGTAGAATAATTGAGCATATGTTTGACTACTCCATTTATTGTATTCTTTGTCTAATTGTAAAGTAGCTATCAGTGCCCCCACATAATTACATATTTATAAACAGAATTAACCTATAAATAGCTCATGATGGCACTTTCCCTTTCAGTTTGCGATTGTACCTGGGACAATGGATGAAAATTATGATCCAAGTCAAAGATGATGCAGTTTTCTGAGTTTCCTTAAATAAAAAGCTTTTCAACCAATTTGAATAATGAACTCATTTTTTTGTGGCACTGGTGGCCCTTTTTTTGTAAGCTGACTGACAGGAAATGGGGTGGAAAGAGAAGGGAAGAGATGTTGCGAAGATCAACGGACCAGGACTCGAGGCTGCACCTTTACCCCTGCGCCACCGCTGAACGCTAATAAACTAAATTTGACTTCACGGTTTGATATATGTATATCATATATCATAATGGCCTCGGTCATTATGATTCGATTGAACACTTGTTATTTGTTATTACATTTGTTATTGTAAAGTTTCTTGAAATGACGTGTTGTGAATTGGCACTATATAAATAATCTGAATTGAAACCATATTAAATGTAAATTGTCTGTCTTCCTAACTTTGGTATTTTTACATCTGTAAGTAGTACTTTTGTTTGTTAAGGTGTATGTTCCTTTCAGATAAATAAATTAGAAAGGTATCTGACCTCCCAAGGTGAATGAATCTTCGTCAGCCAGAGGAACGAGTTTCAGACTTTTGCATAGTGCTTGATACTGAGTAATGTTAATGTTATCATTGCTGTGATATTTTGGAACCTGTTGTGTAAATGGTTCACTATAGGCGTGCATGATCAGTATGCATTAGTATATACTGTAAGAGTTGTGGTGCTAATCCAGCAGAATTTTTTGACATGTCCATGTTTTGTCATAACATGTTTGACATGTGCTTTGATGGTGATTAAATTATGTACAAGTACAGCTCAAAAATAGTTGATTGTTTGAATCATGAATCACTGTAATCATGAAAAAGTTAAATATTCCTTGTAACTTATTTCAGGAAGTGAAGCTAAATAAATTATATAAATTCATTACACATGGAGTAAAATATTGCACCCCTTTAGTTTTGTAATTTTGATGACTATACTTTACAGATAATGAAAACACAAAATTCTGTCTCAGAAGATGACAGTATTGTGAAGAAGTTAAATACTCGAAACTCATTGTGTCACACCCTAATCAACTCAATTAACCTAATTAACTCAAAACACCTGCAAAGGTTTCCCGAGCCTCTGAATGGTCTCTCAGTCTGGGTCAGTAGGCTACACAATCACAGGGAAGCTTGCTGACTGGACAGATGTTCAATTGACACCCTGGACAAGGAAGCAATGTAGATTTTGTACACTATCTATCTATCTATCTATCTATCTATCTATCTATCTATCTATCTATCTATCTATCTATCTATCTATCTATCTATCTATCTATCTATCTATCTATCTATCTATCTATCTATCTATCTATCTATCTATCTATCTATCATTCTTCACCACTGCCCATAGTTCTGCGTATGTGGCTGCCTTTTTGCAGATCTGTTTCTCTGTGTGAAGTGTTAGATAATTAGCTGGTTTATCAGCCTGGGACATGGGCAATCTCCTCTACATTGACAGGTTATGGAGCCCAAGACCAGCAGGAGGCTGGGGAAAGGCATGATAAGGCCACAGGAGGAGACTCAAGGAGTATGAAGAGAGAAATAAGAGGAAGCTAAAGGAAAAGACACTGGTGTGTGTGTGCGTGTGTGTGTGTGTGTGTGTGTCGCAGAGTAAGAGTGGTGTTGGCGTTTGGGATGTGAAACACACTTGAAAGGGAGGAATGCAATGAGAAGCTAGACAGAGGAATAGACAGAGATGAAGCAGTTAAAGAGGGGGAGACAGTTAGGCCCCGCAAGGACAGAGCAGCTGCTCTGGCCTATCAGCTCTTCTACGGGACCTCGGTACTCATTAGCATAAATTCAAATGACAAATGTGGCCCACTATGGCAAAGACTAATTAATTCACGGAAGGGGGAAACTCACCAGAGTAGGAATTAAAATCATTCAATGCCATAGGCCTGTACAAGTGTTAAGAGGAAGCTTGTTGAGCTCCATTGTGTTTTGAAAGAATTTAGGAAATTTAGGAATTTAGGAAAGTTTTATATTTTTGTAATTATCCAATGTTTATGTGGCCTGTGTGGGTTGGTGTTATTAGGTTGATTGGACTGGCTGGTCTTGTTTGGTGTATTTTCTCACAGTGAGGGACAAACAAGCACCCTGTACCTCCTGATTTATAGCATTGAACAATGGACGTAAAATATTGCCCCAGACTAAAGTAGTTGAAGCTGTATGGTCTAGCAAACACGGAGAAAGCATAATTGCTCCCCCTTGTGTTCAGCACACACTTGTGCTTCTAATCCATTTTTGCTTTGCAGGACAGTGTAGCACTGGCTCACAAAGAATAAATTACATCATGTATGCTTTGTATACTGTTACTATGGATAGCTTAATACCTGTAGTAAATCTGGCAAAGCAATGCCCTTCTTTATTAAGACAGAACAAACTTATTTTATTGGATGCATTTAGTTTTCTGAAAAAACAAGAAATATTCTGCCAGTAAAATATCTTTTTTTTTCCTTAAGATGTGTTAACATGCTGACCAGTGTGATGACCATGCAATAATTGAATGAATGGGAAGACATTCATTTGTAAAAGACTACTGTCTGTCTCTCGTCCATGGTGGATTGGAACTAAGTCATTTTTTTATTTAACTTCACAGTAAGCTTTCTTGGCCACAACATTTGTCATCAAGTCTATGTGAGCCCAGGTCAGTGTAAATGTCTGCATTAATGTAATTTTACATTGAATAGGGCTCTCTGTCTCTCAGCCTTCCCTGCAGTACAGTGTTTCAGTCTTACCTTCTCTACCTTTTCTAAAGCTCTGTCTTTTGCTTCCTCTCAGTCCCCAGCCGCCAGTTTGAGACAGGTGCAACCGTTTTACTTACCAAATCCCTTTTTAAGACCCCAAAAGTGTTCCTCAATAAACTAGGCTTTTCCTGAACTATAATTACATCAGAACAGAACGCGCTGTGCACTGTGAGGTCTATTTATACATCTACATTAAGAGCCAGTATTCTCGCTTTCTGCTTCCAAGGCACATCCTTATGTGAATTCTACGTGTGTATATGTGCATATGTGCAGTTGGGTGTAAATGGCAGGTGGTTTGGCAAGCATATTTGAATTTTTCAGGTGGCATATAGGGGCCCCTGTTGTCATTGCCCAAAGCCAATTACTTCGAGACTTCTAAACCTGTAAAATACATTATACAACAATCAAAATACTGAATGTAAATGGTACTCTTTTTGTCTGACAGCTTAAACAATTTCAAAGTAATGCTATAACCAACTGTTCAGTCGAAACGGATAATTTAGGCAAAGCCACCACTATTATGGTTGTACTATTCCTATCTTTGCATGAGGTCATCACCGTTTCCATACTTGCTTTGTATGTAGTGTGATTGCACTCTGGTTCTAACTACAGTATGGTCTTTGTTGGAGAGAGCTCATAAGTGTGCAGTGTTCCAGCCTCTAACAGCCAATTACATACTAGGCATCATAATTTTTTTTATTGTATTCTATTGCAACCATGGCAATGATGTCTGATTCATACTAGCACTTAGTGTTTCTGTTTATTAGCAGAAACTTCACAAGCACACAGAAGAATCATTCCCAAGCTTTGAACATCTTGATTTAACATATCATGAAAGCCCATGCTTACGTATAAGGCTTCATCCAGTTTATTGTGTGTAGAAAACCAGGTGGTAGTGTTTGGATAGGAAATGCTAAAGCATCCTTCATACTGTTTTGCTTGTCTTGCCATTATGTTTGCCTGTTTAAAATTTTTAGGTGGATCCAAATAAATTAAGCTTATTTTCTTTATCAAGTAATGCCACATCTATGATTTGTATGCACTGGGATAAAGAGTGTAAAATGTACTTTTTTCTTTGACATTAATGCTTGTTTTTTTCTTTTTAAAAACTAATGACCATCTGACCGTCTCAGGCTGAAAGTTCTATGATCTTTACGCAGTCTAACAGTGCCCCTTATTAGACAAGTAGTTATTAGTTAAATTACTGACATGTTATGTGTGTCACTCCAAGCACTCAGGATGCCAAGAAGACTAAAGTCTGAAAAGTTAGGCATAAATATTTATTTTGTCTCCTTTATTTTAATACCCTTAAATTAGATCAGGCACAAACTACTTCAGAAGTCCCCTAATTATTAGAGACCAGCTGTGTGTAATTTCATCTTTGTTGGAGCATGAGTCATAAGAGGGTTAGGTTATAAAACAATATTCCAAGCTTGGCACAACAATGTTCAACCCATCATTAAAAATTGAACGGGTATGACACAATTACAAACCTACCCAGACATGGTAGTCCTGACAAGCGGGGCTAGGACAGTATTACTCAGAGGAGCAGCCTAGAGTCACATTATAACTCCAGAGGTGCCACAAAAAGCCCAAAACAATCTGGGCTTTATGTAAGGTTACAAAAAGAAATCATTTTTTTTTTTAGAAAGTCTAGTTTACCAGAAGCCATACAGGGAACATTATATCTGACACAAGTTAAAGGCACTCTGGCCAATTAATGTCAAAGTTAAACCTTTAGGCCGACACGCAGAATTCTATTTGTGGAAGAAAAATTTGACTTTACAGCAACCTGAACCACCATCTTCATAGTAAAACATGGTGGTGGCAGCATCATGCTGTGGGGATAGTTTACTTCAGCAGGGACAGGGAAGCTGGTCAGAGTTGATGGGAAGATGAATGGGTCTACATGCAGGGCAATCCTGCAAGAAAATCTTCAAAACACCTGACACTGGGGTGCAGATTTACATCCCAAATAGAAAGCTAGAGCTACAATTTAGCTTAAGCATTTCCATCTGTTTGACTGGCCCAGACAGTCCAGATCAAAACCCAATCGAAAAATCTGTCACTGACTTAAAAACCTCTGTTGACAAAAGCTCTAAATTCAGTTTGTCTGGGCTTGAGCTATTTACTTCAAATAAGAACAGGCACAACATTCCATCTACAGATGTGCAAACCTGGTAGAGACATACCCCAAAAGACTTGGTGGTTCTACAAAGTATTGAATCAGGGTGGTTGAATACAGGAAGTTTGTTGTAGGAAGTTGCTTAAATTGCTGATCAACTCAGACATATTAAGGGAGATTCTTGAGCTATAAACACACCACATTGTTGAATGGTGAAATAATTTTATTTGGTAATCCAAAAGATTTTTTTGACATCCTTCATCATCAAACCTTCTTAAACCTTGCAGTACCTTGCTGATGCATGCTGAACAGGGAGGAATCGAGTGGAGGAAATGGTTTCATGGCTGAGCTGACTGGTTGTATTAGTGTATCTGAAATAGGCATTGTCTGCTAGCACTCTGACATGGTGTTACTCTCGCCTTTGGCATGCATCCATCCCTTCAGTGTGACACACATTCACATACAACTTTTGTCGCACAAATACATACAACACACATGCACACATCAGTGCATGTAGACGCATTATGCATTTAGCTTACCTTCCCCCGACCTCCCCACTGCGTCTGACACAGCACCCATGATCCTTTGCCTTTCAGGCTGTGAGCTGTCAGTGTGACAGTGCATGAGGAGATTGACGTGTGACGCTGGGAGACAGGATCAAATGTGTCATCATCTCCTCAAACAAAAGGATGAGAAACTCTTTTGCAATATAAGCCAATTTTTTGTAGTTGACGTCAATTTTGCAATTAAAGTGAATGAAAGTAAAGTAATACATTCAGTTAAAACAACTTTGTTGCAAAAAAAAATGCTCTTACTAAAATAAACTCGTAAATGTAAAGTTGGAAGTGCAGCACTGTGAAAGTTGTGGTTAAAATGTCTAGAGACCATAAATGCATCAGGGTGTTGTGCTGGCAACGGTGTCACATGAAGCGTTGGCAGGTAACACTGGTGAATTGCTTCTTAAGACAACATGTCCAAAAACTCACAGCAACAGTTCAGTGCCCTGGTTGCATTGGCCCAGCATCACACCAACATAACCAGGATTCCACCAATTTTTAAGAAATGCTGCCCTGGGGATGGAGATAAGAATATGTTCCAGCAGCCATGTCTTTAGTAAGAAAAAAAATCTCATGTTTTCCAGATAATTCTATGTTTCCACGCATTTGCTCCAAGCTTGTCCCTTTAATTTGTTGCTGATCTCACATTCCACTTTACACAATATAGTTTTTGCAAACTCTTCATTGTGGTTGTCCAAAATTTTGCTGACAGAATAAGTAGGGTGTCCATCAATGTCCCGGACGGATGGAGGGGGTTCGGAAGGAAGGTACAAAAGACTTGTGATCACAGGTTTGATCAGTGAGACCTGCCAAACTGGATGAGCCTTGAGGCTAGGAGGAAGCTTGAGACAAAGAGCTGTAGGGCTGAGAACAGATTGGATTTCAAAGGGTCCAATGAATCTACGGGACGTTTTCCTGGGCAACGACTTGAGCTGAATGTCTGGACTGGAGAGCAAATCTTCTGGCTGACAGTGTAGTGGGGAGCAAGAGTCCTTCTGTGATCCGCCCATCACTGGTTCTGCTCCACGGTGCAGTTCAGGGCAGCAACAGTCTTCTTCCAAGTCTGCTTACAGTGTAGAACAAACTACTGTACAGATGGAGCTAAAGCTGTCTGTTTGTTTAGGTAAAAGGGGTAGCTGGTACCCCAAATAGGCCTCAAAAGGCTAAAACCCGGTAGCAGTGGACAAATGGGAGTCATGAGTCTAATCCACCCAAGGAGAGCTCCAGGTAGCGGGGGAAGAAGAACAGAGGCAGCGGAGTGTGGTCTCAAGCTCCTGGCCCACACGCCGAGTCTTGCCATTGGTTTTGGGGAGAAAGCCATTACTGAATGCCATCTTCTCCCCGAAAACAGTGCAGAACTCCTTCCACACCCTGGAGACGAATTGGGGACCTCAGTCGGACATTTCCAAGGAACGACCGTGAAGCCGGGAAACATGTTTCACCATCAGTTGAGTTGTGTGAGGGGATGAGGGCAGTTTTCTCAAGGGCAATTAGGTGACATGCCTTGGAGAAGCGGGGAGTATGGTAGTAAATGCCTTAGAAGGCGGAAGGCCGGTGACAAAATCCACTGCTATGTGAGACCAGGGACGCTCTGGGATGGCTAATGGGTGAAGAAGACCACTGGGTGGTCGGCTACTGGCCTTGTTGCAGGCACAAATCTGGCAGGACAGAACATATTCCCTCACATATTTGTGGAGAGAGGGCCACCAAAAGGAGCGACTAATAAGGGCTATAGTGCGGCTGATGCCCGAGTGGTAGAAGAATTTTGCAGTGTGAGCCCAGTGAATAAGACGGGCACTGACAGAGGAAATTAAAAAATGTCGGCCTAGACGGCCACCATCCGGTCCCGGCTCTAAGCTCTGGGCTTGTAACACTAGGTCCAGGATCTTCCAGGTGAGGGCACCTACAGCACAAGAGGGAGGTAACACAGTGTCAGGGGTGCTTCTGTCATCAGCGGAATATTGTCGGGACAAGGGATCGGGTTTGGTAGTTTTAGACGTGGGCCAGTAAGAGATGATGAAGTTAAATCTAGAGAAGAAAAGGGACCATCAGGACTGGCATGGGTTAAGGCGTTTTGCTTCTCCGAGGTAAGACAGGTTCTTATGATCCGTCCACACAACAATGGGATGTTTGCCCCCCTCCAACCAATGTCTGCACTCTTCAAAAGTCAATTTTACAGCTAGGAGCTCTCGATCCCCTATGTCATAATTACTCTCAGAAGGGCTAAAAAAAGGCACAGGGGTGGAGCTTATTGTATGACTCAGACATTTGGGAAATGACGGCCCCAACATCCAAATCAGAGGCATCAACTTCCATAATTAACCGTTTTAAACGGTCGGGCTGAGTTAAACCTGTTGTCTGACTGAACTTGTCCTTAAGCTTCTCGAAAGCTTCTTGGGCTTCAGGTAACCAGAACTTAGAGCTGTGAAGGGTGCTGTCGTTTGACAGTAGTTCTTAATAAAAGGCGGTTGAAGTTGGAAAAGCCAAGGAAATGTTGTAGCCGTTTGAGATTTGTAGAAGGAGGCTTATCAAGAACGGCTCTAATTTTGGCTGGGTCCTTCTTCACCTGCCCACTCTCGAGGATGTAACCAAGGAAGTTAACAGAGGGTACATGGAACTCACACTTCTCGGGTTTTACAAAAAATCTATTCTCCAGAAGGCGTTGGAGAACTTCCCGGACATGAATCTTATGTTCTTCAAGGGTCTTGGAGAAAAATCTGAATGTCATCCAAATAAACGAAAACAAACTGGTCCAGGTAGTTCCATAGCTATCATCCACATGGGACTGAAAAACTGCTGGGGCATTGAAAAGCCCAAAAGACATTACCAGATGTTCAAAATGCCCTAAGGGCGTTTTAAAAGCAGTTTTCCACTCATCTAACTACCTCCTCACCTGACCCAGAGGGGGCAGTAGAGGCCAGGGCTGACCGCAGGCAGGATGAATGACAAGCATTACTCCAGGATTCTATTCTCCCATCCTTCCAGTTAAACTGTGGGTTGTGTTGAACCAACAAGGGAAAGCCAAAGACCAATAGAGACTGAACAGGAAAAAAACATGAAAAGTCAGGTTCTCATAATAGTTTTCAGAAATTCAATGGGTTCAATGGGTTCTGTTCTGTGTGTGATAGATGATAAGGCTTTTCCATCAAGGGCGTTGACATACACAGGTGAATCAAGGGGAACGGTGGCAATCTGGAGTTGGAGCACTAGGTTCTGATCAATAAGATTGAGCTCACAACCTGAGTCAACTAGAGCCTGGAGCTAAAAAGAATCTTTGTTAAAAAAACTAGGGTGCATGGAAGGGTTAAACGGGGAAGATCTTTTTTAGTAAATCCCCCCACAAGTATTCCCGTGCTTACCTGTGGGCTCCCCCTTTTGGCTGGACCGGGAACTTGGCAATGAATTGTCCAGGTTCCGCACAGTAAAGATACTCTTTAGCTGTAAAGCGGCGTTGTCACTCTCTAGGTGACAGTTTGGCTCAACCAATCTGCACTGGTTCCTTAGGACGCTGAATCTCAAGGGGAGAGACCGGATGTGTTTTTGGACAAAATGCAGAGGATGACAGGTGTGGATTTAAGTATCTTCTTTCATTGTGTCATTCTTGAATTCTGTTATCTAATTAAATGGCCAGGGAAATTAGATCTTCCAGGCTGTGTGGTTTATCTCTGAGTGCTAATTCATCTTTTAAATGTTCATTTAATTAATGCCTGAATGCTCCATTTAGGGTTGGTGGATTAAAACTTGAGGAAGCAGCCAAAGTACGAATATTGATAGCAAATTCTGTCACTGACATGGAACCTTGTTTAATGTTCCAAAGCTTTCAGGTTACTTCAGCCTTGTCTGTCTTATACCCAAAAGTCTGTTTAAGGTGAGAAAAATGTCCTCAAAGGAAGGGCGAAGGATGGAATTTAGGTTGTATTTAGCCTCAGCCCAGTTGAGTGCCTTGCCATGAAAGCAGCCCAATTATGTACGATATCCGTGAGGGGTCGTCGGGGAAAGAATGAAGAAAACGACAAAATACCAGTGAACACTGGAGTAGGAGCCCTCCACATTTACCCAAATCCCCTGAGAGGTGTTCTAGAGTGGGTGAGGTTACCTCTCGGTATCTTGCAGGGGCTGCAGGAGCCAGGGATGGTGCAGCTGCTGCGCCGGCTGTAGCAGGTGGTGGTGCTGTGAAAGAAATCTTGTGATTAAGTTCATGGAGTACACCAGAGAACTGATCTAGACGCTGTGAGGCATAAATTTGTTACTCGCACAAGGATTGTAAAAATAACTTAATGTTTAGCAATCTGGCTAACCTGCTCAGAGATGGATGTGACAAGTGATTCTGCTGGGTCAGGTGGTTTCGTCATAATGCTAGGGATTAATTTGGCCTACATGCAGAATCAGACAACGCCTCAAGGAGAAGTTTAAATATTTATTGACAACAATAATGAATAAAGATGACTTTAGGCAATTGGGTTCATTAGTGTCTGGGAAAGGGAGAAGAGAGTTAGCGATAGTGGTATAAATCTCTGGCAGTATGGCGATCAGACAGGTGGCTTACCGGAGGAATGCCAAGGCTAAAAGGGAGGCTAATGATCCGGTAACAATGGATCCGTGTGTTTGAAGGCGTGGGAGCCAAGTGGTCTTTAGAGGTCTGGGGGTAGCTTGCTTAGAGTCTGAGAGTGGACAGGCACGTAGAGGCTGGCGGAGAAGGAGCTGTCTGTTGGGTCCGAAAAGTATTTCAGAGGTCCTTGTTCTTCCATCAATGGAATTCTTGTTGACAAGGTAGTAACCAGACTTTTCCTGAGAGGCACAGAAAGCAGCAGATGATGGGCTTACAGAAGAAACAAAAGCAAAAACATGGAACTAGATAAAACTATCAAGGAGCAAGGTTCACTAGGAATCAGAGGCTTGAGTCTACCAGTAAAGGTTGACCACCAGGCAAAGACTAGTTGGCTAACAGCTCCTTAAATCTCCAGCAGTCTGGATTAGATGATTAACAACAGGTGTGCTGTCAGGAGCCTGCAGTCACTCTCATCAGCAAAGTTCCTCAATTCTGAAAAGAACTCAGACTCCACACAAAAACACTCACACACAAAAACCAACCAAGATCTGTGAACAGAAATTTTAATTATCAGTTGGGTCTGGCTCTGTTGGCCAAGATCCTTCTAACACATGAATATGCTTTAATCTAAACACTTTCATGTTTGGTGTCCTTGTACTGTGGTTGAACCTCAGCCCCAGTAACCAGGGTTTTAAAGTCTCTAACAGTATTTTTTGTATTTAACTCAGTTAATTTACCAATCAACTGTTAATAACTTCCTGGTCCTTTCTATAGAAAAGTATCCCACGACATCAGACTGCCACCACCATGTTTCACAATGAGCATAGTATGTTCAGAGTGTTCGTTTTCCACCACATATAGTGTTTGTCATGTAGACTAAAATATTTGATTTTGATCTTATCTGAACCAACTACCTTCTTCCACATATTTACTTTGCACAGCAAACTGAACTTCCTGTAGCTATCTTTCAACAAATGCTTTCTTCTTCCCATTCTTCTAAAAAGGCCACGTTTGTTGAGTAAACAACAATAGCTGTCAGAGTCTCCCACAAAACACCTTATCTCCCAGCTCCTCCTATGAAACATATTGAAAAATATATATGTTTTCTTGAAAACAGACCCACCTGGGTTGGGACACTCACCACTCTCAGTCACACTACACTTGGCTACATCACATAACGCAGTGATGGAAACTTGCTGAATTAATGAATATCTATGAGATTTGCTTTTTTATACCAGAAAATATCCAAAAGAAGGACCTAAAATAAGTACATAAGCAAACACAACTTTCCCTACCTGAGTCTAGTCTGTCTTGAACCATCCTCGTCTGTGCTTTGCTAGTAGACCATACATCCACAGCGGGCCTTCATTGTTCCTTTCACTGCGGTAATGGAAACAAGAGTCAGTGTAGCATGGGTGGTTAGGAAGTGGTAGCCAATGACTGCAGGCTTCAAGGCCTCAGTGGCCCCTTCCCTGTTGGCATTTCTGTATACATAGACATACAGTCATTTAAACATACACACTTTATTCACACCACATTTCTCCTCCTTACTAGGATTTAATACACATACATGAGACAGATAGTCAAACACCGCAGTGACAACACACAATTCCTCCAAAGGGTAGGAAATCCTGGACATGTCAAGCACATTTATAAAAACTATTTGTGGTTTTTGGAGAAAGTGTAATCACTTCATCTTGGAGTAACACGATGCCTGCTATATTAGAAAATGAAGGGGTGCCCATATGGAAGCAATTGCACACCCACACAAATGAAAAGAACGCCATCCCACCTGCTAATGAGGGTGACCGTGGCGTTTTTATGGTGTTTTCCTACTGTGTGGCTTAGGTAATGGCTAAAGGATGGCAGGTTTCACCTACACTCTCTAGGGTGCTTCTAGTCAGTATTGTTATAGCCTGAACGCATTCTATGGGTATTTTAGCCTTAGAATTATAGTATCAGTTGGACACATTGCAGATAGGGTTTAATGGTTGGTTAGAATGCTGGATTTATTTACTTTAAATGTCTCATAGGGGCTAAAGTGATCTATAGGAGTTGGTGTTCCATTTACCACACAGTGAAAAGCGTTAAATTATAATTGCATTTTTATTTGCTCTATTGCCACAATTAAGTATTCAGATTTTCTAACTGATGTTTATTTGGTCGCACTCTCGTACTCGTCGTCTTCAGCTTCATCCGGGACCGGGTGGCAGGGGCAGCAGACTCAGTAGAGACACCCAGACGTCCCTCTCCTCAGAGACCTCCTCCAGCTCCTCCGGGGGAGGCATCCAAAATCTTCCAGAATTCAAGATAGTTTATTTGCAAGAATGGGACAAGTTACTCCAAACATGAGCTGCCATGAGGTGTCCTTAGTACAAACCAAATTCCACTAAATATGCTAAATGCTTATTCTCTCAGTCATTCCAATTATTCTATAAACTAATTTGTGTTTTCATTGTATGTGTGGATTACTTTGATTGTTATGGATATTTGTGAATGTTATGTCAATAAGGATATTACTAATTTATTCACTCAGGAAAATGTTATGTTTTTAAAGCTTATTTCCCCTGCTGTAACATGTACTTTGATGCTCTGGTGGTGGGGGGTGCTCTTGGTTGTTCATAGGTTTATCTCCACTGTTGTTCAGCCTGTGTAATCATGGCATTAATTATTAGCTGCTTGCTCACCATCATCTATGTTCCCTGTGGCAGGGAAGATGCCTGGGCTGCCAAGGACTGGCACTGCATGTCTCTTCTACTATAAATCTGCATGATTAGCATCCCAATCATTGAAACAAAAGAGAAAAGAATCAAGTTGTAGTGGTTATGTCTTACACAGGATAACATGAACTAGTAATAATGATGATAATGGGTGATTATTTAATTATGTTATTTATTTTACCTTTGTCACAGCTGTACTTATTTCTGACAATTGCTTAATGTGAGCCTGAACCACGTTGTTCGACCAAACAAAATAAACATTCTATTCCCATGGGCTTAGCCTAAACGACATGAGAAAAGAAGTCTCACATTATCCCGTTTAGTCCCCTCAGCGGAGCTGTGAATTAGTCTCAACTCTATCTGATCTCATATGTGTCCTTTTCTCACACTGCCACCGGCATATCTCTCTTTGCTCAGATACGTGCACACATTCCACATTCACATTTGTCTCCTTGAAATACTACCGTCGGCATCACTCCTTCAGAGATACTTTTGAAATGAATTGTCTGAAAGACAGTCACAGCATCTGGCAATGATTGTGGTGCCCTAGGCAAAGTTTCTGCAAACACAGAGCGGGTGTGTGCGCGAGTGGGTGTTTGTCACCAGGGGACAAGGACTTTTAGCCATGTTAGGCTTTAGGGTATAAGACAGCTCAGCCCATTGCTGAGCTCCAGGATTATAATCACAATTACATGATGTTGGGTGGTGACTTCTTCAGAAGTTATCAGCCTATGAAGAATATTATTGTAGGTGGGGATATTTCCTCACATACCCAGTGGATTAGCAACAATTGTTAAAACTTTTAAAGGGAAATTAAGTTCAGTTTAAAGGTCACAAACAGTTAACATCTTACCTGCGATAGAAAACTCTCTTAGGGTTTTGCTTAGTATAATTGTCAATTCCTGCTTATCCATGGAGGGTCCAGGGACTAGTGCCTATGTCCAGCAGTTCTTGGGCAGAAGGTGCGGTACACTCTTCACAGTTTGCCAGTCTGTCACAAAGTGGATGAGAACACAATTTTCTCCAAATAGTTTATTATTATTTCAGTTAACATTCTTGTTCTTGTTTCTTGCAAGCATTTACTCTCCTGGGTTTGTTTATGTTTTGCATTTTTACAGATCACTTACTATAAGATATTGGTTAACTCAACATGCAGACAAGTTTTGTTAAGTTAACATTTTGTTTATTTTGCAGAACACTAAATTTGTGCATTTTATTTAATGAATCTTACCTCACTTACCTGTGCTCCAGGAACAAAACCGAAAATAAATAGAGCTTCATGAGACAGATATTACTATGGTGACATTTTATTATTGCCACAATATTTACCACAGTAGTTACTCTGATAAGAAACTTTACATTTACTGTTTACAACACATTACACCAGGAAGATCATTGACGGCACAGCATTTCCTACCATTTCCATTCTCATTGTTGGGACCACAGCCATGGTTACAACATGAAAGTCCGGTACAAACTTTTCTGGAACTTTCAAAATAAATCGTATTAACCTACGTCCAGCACAGCCAGGAAAAGGGGTAACAGTGGACTTCCCGTGACGTCACTGTTTGAATAAAACCCCTCTTTCGCAGATATTCTGTCTCTTCCACTCGGGTCCCTGCGGAGCTGGAAGGAGAGAAACAGCGCGCTAATGTCTCTTTGCTGGCAAACGGACATAACTCTTCAAACTGGATCCAAGAGTGTCATACGATCACGCGATATGCATATGCACTAAGTTAAGTAGGAATGAATTGCTGTTTGTGTATCTGGTATTCATTCATGTACGGGGGTAATTAAGGTAAAAGCGTGGCTTGACTTTCTCTCTGAGGTCTACAGAAGCAAACTGTGTTCCAGAGTTCCCAGCAGAGACCCTGTCTCGTTGAGTGGAGCAGTTTCCCCGGTCTGAAGGAAGGACAACGGGAGTGCATCACCGTGGCTACAGCAGTAACGTGCAGTTTGGCCGGCCGACAGAGCGAGCTGCCCCTCCCCATAGCTACGGAGGTTAGCTGCAGTTAACCCTTTGTTCACTGTGGATGTTTTCTTCAAACTTCGTCGCCCTGGACAACTTTTCCCCAGCACAGTTCACCTAAGAGGTTAGGTTTGGGCAGAGAGAAGTACTTTAGAATGAAATAAACTTAACATTATTTTTGTTTTAAGAAGTTTGTTTTTTTTTTAATTGAAACTCAGCTATCTTAGTGCTAGCAGATTAGCTGTAAGCACACATGCTCAGTTTGTGTGTTCTGTGTTTGTTTTGGTTTTAAAAGTTAAGAAAAACTTTATTTAAAGGGGGATTTTAAACACAGAAGATCGGCCATAACGTGCCATCCAGGCTTATGCATTTTAACCCCTTTTATTAGTGGTATTTTAAAGGTATATGTGTGATTCTGATGATAAGCTATAAGCTTCTTTTGTTAGCTTTAACTGCTAACAGCTAAGAACACGTGCTTGCCTGCTAAAGATCATTTACCCAAAAAGGTTGTTGGTTTTCAATCCAGTAAAATAATATTTCCCTAAATATTATTTTACCAAACTTGAAAACTAAGTAAACACCATTAAACCCATTTCTCAATTCAAGATTTGGTTCTTATTCAAAATAATATTTCTTTAAATATTATTTTACTAAATAAAGGCTGCTAATTAAACACTGTTGAGAATTGGTCATCCAGAAGGTTGGTTTTATTCAGCAAATCATTCTTAAAATATTATTTTATCAAAATAATATTTTATCTGATCTTGCATTGTGAATGGCTGTTTAAAGGTATGCCAATTATTGCCTAGGTTAGTTCCAAGACTAACTTCACTTCACTTCCAGATTCCTCAAGATAATCCTTGGTTCTAAAACAAATAACATTGCATGGTAATGTTGCATCACTCTTTCGGACATGGTTTTCAACCATCTTTGATCAACTTGTTTATATTGTACATAGCCAGTAGTCTTCCTTATTCTTTAATTCTGCTTGGTAGTTTAGTTGGATTGTTTTAGCACGGTAAAGAGTTTGTTGACTGAGTTGACTTATTTTTGTTAATAAATTCTTGTATTTTAAGAAATTGTGTGAATTTATTCGATGTGTGTGCAGAGTTTTGCTGTTCAATAATGTCAGAGCTTGTCTCATCCCTTTCACTTTTGTCCTAATAGCACTGCCTTACTGGGCTGGTATTCACAGGACAAGACTTAACAGACCGAAATATTATTTTATAAAATATTAAAATATTAATATTAAATAATATATTCATATTCATAATTACAACATCATGTAAATAATCATTGACTGCGTAAATAACCTCCCAACACAAACATGATCAAGTTTCATGAAATATGTTAATGATACAAGATTCACATAAACCACTTTTATGTTTTGGAGATTTGAGTTGTTTTAAGACAGTAGGATTCTACTTTAATCTACTTTGGTCTCTATTTGACCTGTCATGAATTGTGAATTTGAAGCTGGACCAAAGTGTACAGTAGACAGGGACTAGGAAGTGATATGGTGAGCAGAAGGTATTTTAACAAAACATTTTAAAAATATCCAAAAAGAGAACTTACAGGCTGGCACCAGGAGATCAAAGCATGGAGCCTAGGCAAAATGCACAAGTGGCACAATCATGAAGAGAAATGGGCATGGTAACGGAAGGATCCAGTAAAGAAATAAAGGAAGAAATAAGGAGAAAGGCACGGCAAGCAGGAGAGGGCATTTAACTTCAGATGTAAAAAAAAATAAAGCAAACAATGAACTAATAAGGAAAACACCTAACAAGAATAGGCATAACTAAATACAACAAGACCTAAAGAACATAAACAGCAAATAAATAGTCAAAATACACACTAAAAAGAAAATTAAAATCCAAGCATCTAAATATCGTGACATGACCAACAATTGGCTTCAGTCTCCGATACCAACTAATCTGGATCTATACAAAATGAAGATTCCAAAAGAGTTATCTACTGGAGATAAGGTGTTAACTTATAACCTTTTTATAAAATCTCACAAGACAAATATATTATCTCTACCATAATTTGCTTTTTTAGCCTTTCAGATATGACCAGTATTTAAAATGTTTTGTCTTTTATTTAAATACCTACCAATTATTAACATATTTAATATACTTCTCCTCAATGGACACAAATTTTTTTTATCAGCTAATATAAAATAAAAATGAACCGGAGGAAGAGGAATTTTTTTTTTCCGACTTATAAGGATTAATAAAACTAAAATATCTAATAATTTCTGGTAAACCAACAGCTTTTCTTTGTCTGGGATAACATCTTGAACATTAAGTAAGGGAATTAGACATGTGTCCCCCCACCCCCCTTTTTTTCATCTTTAGAAAAAGGAAAATAAAGCATTCGCAGATTCTATTGTATTAATTAACAGCTACCCATGTTCCCATGTGGTTTCCAAACACTTTGAAGATTCCTTCACAATAGACTGGCAGACTTAACCATTTACAAACTGAAGGAGAAAAGAAGGCCTCTGTGATTGGATCACAATGATTGCAAGTGCTGAACTGGTATTGTACAAGCAGAAACCACCTCTTGGGAGTGATGTCAAGAACAATCCAGAAAAGAAAATGCTGCCAGCTACCCATCACTAAAAACCGATAAAAAAAAAAACAGACTTTTTTTAAAATCCCTTTTTTGCATTATTTTGCTTCAAGACAGTGAGCTGTACTAATCCACCATTCATTGTTAGGGTCATGTGGGACTGGTCGGGGAAAAATAGCCCTTTGATGGCAATGAAAAAGGATATGGAGCTTTGCCAAAGAGGGCTTCAGAAGTTAATGGGCCGGTTTCTATGCTGACAGTAAAATCTAGCCGAGAGCCACCATAGCTTCTGAAGCGTTATCTGCTTCTGCAGTTTTGAAGATTATCTTTAAAAAGGAAAATGACAATGTCAAGAACAAAAGAGATGCTTAAATGTTAAGGTTTTCTCAACACTAAAAACCAGATGGAATTATCGCTGAGCTAAAGCTGATTTATGTTGGATAACAGTTTAAACTAAATTCCTCTCAAATAAATACTGTTGCTTTGAAATAGTCTCATGAGCATCAGAATTTGATTAAGTTTAGATAGACTATAGGCATTCCAAATAAATAACATGTCTACTATTAAATATCTGTTATAGAGCAAAGAGCCAGAGCAGGATGTTTTGCAGCAGTCTCAAAAGCAGGAGATAATCGACTCCATCATGTTTCCATCTATACCTAAAAAGTAAAAACACCGCAAAAAAATCTGGTAACAGTAGAGGTTAAATGTTTACCTAAACTCAGCAATGGCATGAATGTGATATTAATTTAGGGCTTTTGGTGATCCACTGGAAATTGTTTTTCCAGGGTGTAAAAATCAAAAGTATAACTTAATAAGTTGCAGAGAAATCCCACACTTTTTGTAAACATCAACACTGGATATTTGAGTACCCTTTTTGGCAAAAGTGGTAAAGCTCATTTAAATTGGTTGTTTTCCAGGCCCAGCATTTAAGTATAGTCCATTAATCTTTTCATAAGGTTAATGTTAGGCTGCTTTTTTTATTCTCAAACCAGTTTTGAAGTGTATTTGGAACTAGGAAACATCTATGTAAAATTACATCTCTACAGATACTTAATCACAAATGCTGTTACAAAATATAAGATTGATTAAGATAGGCAGACGTTTCCTAAAACAGAGGTCTCAGAATGGTAGGCAGCAGCAATTTGGTGCACATGTGTGTTTTACATGCATGTCCGTGTGTTCAGCTCATCCTTCCCTGTAAGTGTCTTGGCAGAATGCCAGAATCTGCTTTAGATCCAGAAACTAAGCCAAAAGCCAAAAGCCATCAGCAGCCAGGTCAGATTAACTTTCTGTCATTGGCGTTGTGCTGATAACACCACATTGAGTGGCACTTCCCTACCGCCATGTCACCTCGACCATCCCACACTTGTCAGCCCTCCCCGGGTCAGATAGTGTCTGTCAGTTAAAGAAGAGATAAAGGGGAAAGTCATGGGGGGTGGTCTCCTCCGTTGGTTTATTGCCACAGTTGAAGGGTTTTTGTTACTGATGAGGGTCACCGAAGGAAAGAACAGCCTTAAGACAAAAGGAAAGGAGAAAGGAAAGTTTGACTGGCACATTAGCTGGTGCCTCCCTATCAGTCTGCTTAATCAGAAGAGACAAGGGATCTCTTGAGTTTTGAGGATGACCATGGGAACAAGTACCCAACAAAGTAAGAAAAAGGAGGAAATAACTCTTGAGGCTCTTTGCATCTCTGTTTTTGAGTTGAAAATCCAAATAAATAATTATCATTACTGCTGTCTTGACATTTGTGAACTTCCCCTTTGCGCAGCTACTTTTAAACTTTAATCACTATTTTTGTGATTACATCTCTCAATCTTGCTCATTTGAGGTTTTCCTAGACTTCTACACACTAACCAATTAAAATTTCATAAGAGGCTCATCACTTTTTCACACATACCACTGATGATTAACCTTCTGGGATAACTTTGACAGAATAGTCTCCTGGATAGATTTAGTCAATCTGTCAACAGGCATCAGTTCAAGCAGGATGAGACCCATGTCAAACATTACCTCTCTATTCCAGAACAGAGGAGCGTCTGCCAAACACTATTATTGAACTGGCACTCCAAGAGCGTAACCTAGCCACCCTGGAAGTATTAAAGGTGCACGGTTAAGAAATATTAATGTCATATCCAATCAATCATCATTACCTCAGAGGAAAATCCTGTTTAAGGTGTGGAAGCATTAGCAATTTTTAGCTTTGGGAATGTCAGGATATCCTGCTCCTGAAATGTGTCTAACAATGAGCCTCCTCTCTGCCTGTCAAAACATTTTGACTTTTGTCCTGAGGAATCTGCTCAATTCAGGCAGTTTCCTCTTCATAATGTCAGCAGCAAATTGAAAAAGGCAATGTCTCCACCTACAGGCGACTGTGGAGTATTACATGTATGAGGTGATTCCATCTGTGATAATCAGTGCATAGGGTAAGGACAGTAAGAAGTAAATTTGATTTACAGAAGTTTTGTTCAGTCACTAGCACCCTTTTGCCTAATCTGTGTTAAGATTTTGAACACTTTAAATGCAATTAACACAGTACTGGTCTGTTTTGTCTGTATCATTAACATATTTTATGCTGTTTAAAAAAAAAAAAAACATGTGGCCTGTGATCACATTTCAAACACACTTAAATTTTCTTAGAAGAGAAGTTATACCCAAAACTGCTTTGGCCTATCTATAGCATCCCCAAACATAAAACTCAATACTCCAAACCTTAACTAATGTAACAGAAGCAAAACAGGTGGTAAACTGATCAGTGATTAACAGACGTTCAGCTGATTTGTACTGGGTAAATCTCAGCTGATTCCAGTCTGAATCTGAAACAAAGGTGTTAGGCCTAGCCATGTGAGGAACAAAAAGAATTCAACTACACACAGAGAGCAAATGACACTGGTAAAAACTCAGAACCCAGGATGCACAATATTAACTAATTTTCATGCACAACTTCCAGGAAAGAGGAGTCACAGCTGGAATCCCTGTGAGGTCATAGAACTACAAAACTCTAGGCACAGCAGCATCTCTTCCTCTTCACCCGCAGCAACTGCTGCATTAGGGAAAAGTTTTGATCTCGCTGGCTGAGTAAAAGACTGTATCTTCAAATAAACCATAGATCCAAAGTAAAGGACAGTCTGCTGTTTGTGTATCTGGTGTACACCATCCGAAAATAAGACTAGCTGCCATAACCTTTCTGTCTGAGCTTCTCCAAAAAAGAATCTGAGCCAAAGATACCCCAAAAAGCAACGGTGTCCCTAATTATGTAGAGGAAACTGTTCTCCCCACTGCCTAGGGAAGATGCCGTTGAAACCGCAGCTTCACATGCTGCCCCCGAAGAGATGCTCACCCAAGCTAAGAACCGCCACCACACAATTCACTAACCCTACTGAACATCCTCCTGTTCATCAGAAAGGTTCACGTAAGAGGTTGTGTTTGGGCAGAGAAACTGGTTTAGGATTAAACAATTTATATCACATTTATTTCACTATGTTTTGCTTTGTTTTGATGCCTGAACTGTGTTGAGATGAAACAGGCCTAGAGCAAGCCAGAGCTGAAGCTCTCTGTGATTCAAACTATCTCAATAAGTTGTTTGAGCACTGATAATCCAGTAAGGTGAGCTTATTCCGTTTTATGAATTTTCTCATTTCTCATTCAATCACAGTCACTGTGATTGCTAGTTACCCCAATTTTAGGAATCAGTTATCCAAAAGATTATTGATTTCTGATTTAGTAAATTATTTTTAAAATATTCTTTTAGAAAGTAATGTTTTCTTTGCCCTTCTGCTTTAAATTCATAACTGGTTGTTTGAACACATAGCAACTGTTGGTCTAAATTAGTTTTAAAGGTTTATTCTATATATGTGCGTAGTGCTTGCTATTAGAGAACACCAGTGCACAAATTCACTGCTTCATCTTCTGTTCTATAATACCACACCTCAACAGGCAGGTATTCATAAAACAATAACTGACAGAGGCCGAGAGCTGTTTCGCTATTAATACGTGATAATCAGGCGGTCCCCAACTTGGTAATTGTGATCAAAATTATTAACTCTGTTAACGATGCCTTTAGCACTTATTAATAGGTATTCATAGCTGAACAAAAACCTATTGTTGCACAACAGCCTAAAGATCAAAGAGAGAGGAAAACTATTTCTTTCTTTTTTCCTTGGCCTTTTATTGCAGTTTTTTCTATGTAACTGATTATATGGAACTCCCATTGTTTTTATGAATACTTTGTTTATTGTCAGATGTTGTTATTTCCTGTTTTTTCTACTACACCTATGACTATATACATTCAAAGAAAAAAAATGCTGACCAAAATGCTGGTGCTGACTTTTAACTCTTAAACAATAAATGTTGAGTATTGCATCAACCACCCATCCATCGTTGAGTAAATAATGCTCCAGCATCATATCTCTATGCATTAAATACTGTGGTGCACATAATTAGATAACGAGCTAAGAAAGGCTGCCACAATTTTTCTGGACATGTTGCAAAATTCCTTGGTATGAGCACCACAGCTGTCACATGCCATGTATGGCACATGTGTGCACCACTACTACAGTATTTACACAACTGCTACACAAATATTGCAGCAATAGCCTAATAATAACAGGCAACCTCATTAAACAATATGCAAATATCTCTGTGCTGATGAAGATCAGGATATCAGATGCTTGAAATTTTTTGAGAAGTTTACAGCATGACATACTTTCTGGCAAATGTGGCTATTAATAATCTAACCACAACTGTGTGGCATTAAAGTTTCACTTCACACCAGAACTCACAAAATACACAAATCTCACTTTTTGATCGGCAAAATATATTTTTTATAAACAATCATACAAGATAGGAAGCAGTGTGACAGCAGCTTAAATCATGATGCCATATTTTAAGGTAAATATTTCATAAAATATCTCTGCAATTTAACATTTCAACAAAAAATATCAAATGCCAGCAGTTAATTTTAAATTCTATATAAAGGCTAAATTAGGCATGTAATAGCTATACAATGTTATTAAGGCATTATTTCACTATTCTTTAGTTATTTCTATTAAAGGAGATGGCTTTGATGCTTCTTTGGTTTGGTGAAAGTAAAAGTAGTTGATTAACCCTTGTATTTCCTATATCCATCTGTATTCTAGTGGATCTTATTTTATTTGCTAGGAAAGGCCAAATAGTACAATATTTGTATATAATTTCAAAAATATGTTCTTCCTATGAAGATATAGAAGTGCAGGCTTTGTCGGTGTTTAAAACAACCACATTACTATATGAAAAATATTTAAAATGTGATGAATCGATGTGAAAAGTTAAAATCAAAGACTCTATTCATTTGCAGATTTTGCTTCTTTTATTAAAGCATTAAATGCAAGAGTAAAGATGAACAGAAATATTTTGAAGTGGTTTAAGTGCATAAAATCTGTATATTTGTAAGTTTGTAGTAAACACATAAAGAGATACCATTAAAATAAGCATAGAACACATAAACATATGAACTATTAGAAAAGGCGAGAATTGTTTTTGTTTTTTATAGATTCTTATATACAGTGCAGTGAATTGTGATAATACAGTTGATTAAACAGGAAATGTGTTGACAAAATGCATTAAATCGTCAAAAAACTAGAAAATGAGACAAACAAAGGACAAAACGGAATACAGGACATAACCACAGGAAAAAATACAACCCATAAAAAAGTTCTTAACATCAGGAATAAAATCATTTTCCACTGATTTTTCATGATTTGTTCTGTTTCTTGCTTTGGTTTGGTTAATTAAACTGCACTGTGAGAACGTCAGTAGCAAATGCAGAGCTGCAAAATAATGGAAAAGACACAGGATGATGATTACAAAGATGGTTCCTGGTATATGGGTACGAATGGTGAGCAGAGGTATGCTTGTTATATGTGAGGATCAAAAAGGAGCACTGCAGTTAAAACATGTTTGTGCTACTTAGAAGAAAAGCAAGTTTGCCATCAACTGCACCCCCCTATTTCTCCTTCCGACATTTCTGCTGCATCTCCTAAGAAAATAAGTTATTTTGGTCCAGGAAAAGGTCTTTACTATTTTATATATAAAAAATAAGGCTGGGTAATTTCTGCATACTTGTGTTTTTCTGCAAAAAAAACATCAAAACAAAGAGTCAAACTTTTCTTTATACTTTCTACGTAACAAGGAGCTTTATGTTTCTTTTATTTCCTACAGAAAAGAGAGCATAAAGTTTCAGTGGGAGGATTAAGGTAGAAACATGCAGAAAGAGGAGAGGATAAGGTGTCCCTGAGTGTATGTGTGTGTGTGCGTGTGCAGATATGTGTGTGTGTGTGTGTGTGTGTGTGTGTGTAGGTGTATGTATAGTGTGCCTCTGCCTGCCTATATGGTCTCCACGTAATTAGCGGGGAATAAACCCTGGCGGCCATCTTTGCTCCACCCCCTCCACCAGGCTTTGTCCACCATCTCCACATCCCTGATGATGTCACCCGGTTCAAAGGAGATCTCGGATTCGTCCTCTGTGGGAACCACAAGATAACATGGTATGGACCAGATAATCACAGTGTAATTATTGCAAAACGGAGGCACTTTATGCGCACATGTGTGGTAATTATCCTTCAAATGGCAGCTTACCTGCCTGGTAGTCATACAGAGCTCGGACGCACATATATCGCTCAGCTAAATCCTAGGGTGGACAGGAAAATTAAGTCAAAAAAAAAGAAAACAGCCTATAATCATGAAATGCTGCATTTTTTGTTCATTTTTTGTTTACATGATGAGTTCAAGAGAAAGATAAATTATATCACTTCCAAGAACATTGACGCAAATGTTGCAGTACAATTTTCAACTTTTCCTAGCATATGTTACAACTTGTGCAGTCAAATCCTTATACACTGTATTTATCCATAGCTGTTCAAAAGTAGAATCCCTGAGCAATATACAGTGGGGAAAAATTATTTCATGCCTAGCTGAATTTGTAAATTAATCCCCTTCAGAAATCAGACGTGTAGATAAAAAAAATCTGGTTTAATAAGAGCTATAAACTGATCTGCTTTTGATTGAGTGAAATAAATTAACCAACCAACAAGAACTCTGGCCTACACAGACTTGTTATGTGCCCATGAAGCACACATCCTGTCCCTTTAAGAAAGTACTCAACTCCTGCTTTTCTAAAAGACACCTGTCACATAATCTCTCTCACCCATTCATATCTCTAAGCCACCGTGGGCAAGCGCAAAGAGCTGTCAAGGCTGTAGATCTGTTTAAGTCGGAAGCTTAATGAGAAAAATATCACTGCTGGTGTGTTCCGAAAAGTGTTTTGGCATATTTCTTAAAAGAAAAAGGTACAAAATAACAGTAACTTGCCAATGAAAACCTCATTCAGAGAAAGCTTGGGAGATGATGTGATCAGATAAGACCAAATTTGGGTTCTGTGACATCTACTTGTCTTGCATTTGTGGAGCCAGAGACATGCAGAATATGAACCCAAGCACACCTACCCTTCTGCCAAATGTAGAAACATTATGGTTTCAAGCTGTTTCTTTGCTAATGACAAAGAAATATCTCAGGGATATAATAAGGGAAAAATTAATGGAGCCATGTACCCTAGAATGTTGGATGAGGTCATGGGTCATGTATGGGTCTTCAAGCATTTTACAAGAACATATCCATGTTATTGTAAAGCTGTAAACCTACAAATTCAGCCGGGCATCAAAAAACTACTTTCCTTTCCTGTACATTCAGCTTCCTTACTGTTCTTAATGAATTATTTTTCATGCCTATTTGTTCTGTTACAATAAAAAGTGCATTGTGAAAAAAACATATTTGTTTTATTGCCACCTGGCAAGGAAGAATAAATCACTGAATGTACACAACGGTTTTTGCAATGTGTCTTGCTGCTTTATATGTATAAAATTCTTAATTATTAGTTGTATAATGGTACAAGTCATGATTCAGTCTGATAACTCACGTCTAACCCTTCCTCCAACAATGAAAAAAAGTTATATACCTTATGTGTCTAACTTAATACCTTTTCTTTTATCTGTCCTTCCTCCCTTGTGTCCTTTCTTCTGTTTTTCCTTCTATTCTTGTGTCATTCTTTCCCTTTTCCTTCTGTCCTTCTTTTCTTGTGACCTTTCTTCATTCTTATCTTCTGTCCATTTTTAACTCCTTCCTTGTGTCCTTCCCTTCACCCATCCATTCCTTCTAGTTTCTAACACTACACAAAGTTTTACATGAAATATGAATAGGAATCATGTGCATTATGTGCACACAATATGCATCTATTTATTTGAATCATAGTAGAAATGACTCTATCTCTAGGCAAGTTCTACAGTACTTTAAAATTTGCCATATTTACTTCTGCTCTTAATTCCATAAATATGCTTATTCTGTAATCAACAGCAGTGTTTGATGAAATAAAAGCATTATGCAATCTTTTGGTACCACTTAACAAAAAGAAAAAATATTACATCTACGTTTCCTTTTTTGGATATTAGTGTTAATCACCTCACAGCTACTAATGACTGTTATAAAGTTTATACAAATAAAAACATTGCATATAGTCAAGAAAAAACACCTCTTGTCCGTTTTCTGAAATCTGCTCCTCATTATCCTCAGTAATGTCTCCACCTTCTGTGGTGGTGTGAACTCTGTAGCAGACAGGAGACTCAGAGTTCCTACAGTCTGTGTCAGTTGGAGTCAAAGGTCGCACTGATAGAAAACAGAGAGGAATCTTTTCAAAAAAGTTCAATCAGAGCTGAAATGAGGAAAATGTGATTGTTGAACAAAAAATGGTTAAACCTGTGCAATTTTGTTCTTCTGTGCCATCACCATTAGTCATCACATTGGTTGAAGAAAGCAGAGTCTCATGTTTGATATCTTGACAAACTGGTTCAGGATCTTTATTTAATGATATACAAAATCAGAATAGAACTGGAGTTATTTTGAATTATTTTGAATGTTTCAGCACATTTACACTGCCTGGCCAAAAAAAAAAAGTCGGCACCAACAAAAAAAGGTCACACACTCTAATATTTCATTGGACCGCCTTTAGCTTTGATTACGGCAAGCATTCGCTGTGGCATTGTTTCGATAAGCTTCTGCAATGTCACAAGACTTATTTTCACCCAGTGTTGCACTAATAATTTTCCCCCAAGATCTTGCATTGATGATGGTAGTGTCTGACCGCTGCGCAAAGCCTTCTCCAGCACATCCCAAAGATTCTCAATGGGGTTAAGGTCTGGACTCTGTGGTGGCCAATCCATGTGTGAGAATGATTTCTCATGCTCCCTGAACCACTGTTTCACAATTCGAGCCCGATGAATCCCGGCATTGTCATCAAGGAATTTGTCTGTGCAATCAGGGAAGAAAAAAAAAACATTGACGGAATAACCTGGTCATTCAGTATATTCAAGTAGTCAGCTGACCTCATTCTTGGAACACATACTGTGTGCTACCTAGCAAATTGAAGCCTTTTTTTCCGGTTAGCCTCACTGATTAGTGGTTTTCTTAAGGCTACACAGCTGTTCAGTCCCAATCCCTTGAGTTCCCTTTGCATTGTACGTGTGGGAATGCTCTTACTTTCACTATTAAACATAACCTGGAGTTCTACTGTTGTTTTTCTTCGATTTGATTTCACCAAACGTTTAAGTGATCGCCAATTACGATCATTCAGGATTTTTATCCAGCCACGTTTCTTCCTTGAAGACGATGGGTCCCCACTATCCTTCCAGTTTTTAATAATGTGTTGGACAGTTCTTAACCCAGTTTTGGTAGTTTCTGCAATCTCCTTAGATGTTTTTTCTGCTTGATGGATGCCAATGATCTGACCCTTCTGAAACAGACTGACATCTTTCCCACGAACACGGGATGTGTCTTTTGACGTGCTCGTTTAAGAAATGAGAAGCAACTCATTGCACCAGTTGGGGTTAAATAACTTGTTGCCAGCTGAAACATAATTGCCCACGCAGTAATTATCCAATGGGAGGTTCGTACCTATTTGCTTAGTTAAATCCAGGTGGCGACTTTTTTTTTAGGCCAGGTAGTGTATGTGTGACACAGTCACAATGCAGGTCAGTAGGAGTAATAGGGGACACAAGAACTACCTGTGCCTGCTGACTCCTTCTCTTCCTCGGAAAACTCAACAGGAGTCTGGCTACCTCCTGAATAAATGTTCTCTTCTCCGTCTACCTCTGCCTCCTCCTTAACCCGTGGCATCTCTGCTGCTTCTACTAGTGATGAAAGGTCAGTTTCCTGTTTTGATCCCACCGCCACCTCCTCCTTATGCTGCTCCTCCTTGTTCTCCTCCTTGTGGTGCTCCTCCATACCCCCCTCCTCCTGCTTCTCCTCCTTCTCCTCTTCCTTAGGTTCCCTACTCTCATCTTCTTCTTCATGCTCTTTCTCCTTGTCCCCCCCCTTTTGGTCCTTCTTCTCATCTTCCTTCACCTCTTGCATTTCTTCTTTATCTACCTCCTCCATCACAATCTGTGCTGGTACAGTAGTGCCGAAATCCCCATCTGGTTGTGTTTCTGGTTCATCTCCCTCCTGCTCTACCTGTAGATCCTCTTCCTCATCTGCTTCCACCAATACAGCTTGTACTTTAAAGCCAGTGTCTGACACCAGCATGGTGTTTACAAGACTTGGTGTGTTGAATTCTGGTAATTGGAACAATTATACAATTAAAATTAAAAAAATAACATCACATGAGTATATGTTAATTAAAGTACTGCTGCAGGTTGCATGTTCCTGTGGCAGAGAGCTAGTTTTAACTAAGAATAATTTATAATTTCATAACCATTTTACAATGACTGGCGAAAATATATTTTGTCACATTACAACCACAGACTTCAATGTATTTCATTGGTATTTTATGTGAGAGACCAAAACTAATCCATTAAAACTTAAAGTGGAAAGAAAATAATACATGGTTACCAAATGTTTTTTAAAATAAATATCTGAAAAACATCCCCAATGGCGACTGTGGCTTAGTAGGAAGAGTAGTTGTCTTGCAATCAGAAGGTTGTGGGTTCGATTCCAGCTTCCTCCTGCTATATGTCGATGTGCCCCTGGGCAAGGCCTACCGATCTGCGTATCGGTGTATAAATGTGTGAGCGTTAGTGAGTGCGAATGGGTGAATGTGGCTTCAGTGTAAAGCGCTTTGAGCGGTCTGTATGACTGGAAAAGCGCTATATAAGTTCAGTCCATTTACCATTTGTGAAACATGGTGGTAATAGCATCATGCTGTGGGAAGGATTTTCGTCAGCATGGACAGGGAAGGTGGTCAAAGTCGGTGCTTGTAATGTGGTAAAATGTGCAAAGAGTGAGAATACTTTTACATATACTCTTCTGTCGTTTTTTAACACACTTAGATGCTCTGAAGCATCTAAGGTGAACAAAAATCAAAAATCCCCACAAATGTATTAAATATACTCTTGGTTTGCCATTCAGTCTTACCTGTGTTCAGCTGAGGACGGTCTGTTAGAACCTGTGAAGGCTCAACATTCAAAGCCTGCTCCTCTGAATTTGTTGGAATATTCAGACCTGAGGGTAGCACAGCCTCTGAAAGCAGCTGAGATAGATTCTCATTTATTAAACAGGGGGATAAAGAATCTAAGAAGCTTGGGGAAGCTGGAGGAGCAGAAGGTTCTGTCGGTTCTGAAGCTTTGGGGTCAGCTGCAGCCTGAACCTGGTTGTTACTTTGTGGAATACTGGGCAGAGCTGAAACTTGGGGACCAGGCCAAATGGGTGATGTAGGTGGAGATAAAGGGGGTTTCTGCTTCTCTGGGGAGGTCACAGGGTAAAAATCGGGACTTCTGAGAGGGGACATGCACCGGAAAACTGGGGAGGGAGGAGCTCTTGAGAAGGGCGAGACCAAGGGAGAAGTGTGTGGAGAAGATGCAGCACTTTCTTCTGCTTTTGAAAAGATGAACGCTGTATCTGTCAGACTGCGCTGGTATCGTCTGAATGGTTTGCCTGCAGAATAACAGAACTGGCATCAGTTCGGAAACTAACACATGTTGGACATGCAAAAAATATATAATAATCCAACGCAAGCTATATTATTGTGTTTCAGAAAGCAATTCTGGACTTTCAAGAAAAAAAAGTCCTACCACTGCTGGAACATCCAGGACTGGTGGGGCTCAGTGATGACGACGATGACAATTGTCTGAAGAACTCTCTTGGATTCATGGAGCGCTGGGACACTAATGCTGCTGCCTCCTATAGGTCATGTAATGTACAGCAAGAAGAATATAGCACTGACCAGTTTTAGATAGGAAAAAGTCTAAGCCTTCTAAACCCTGCTTTCCCATCGAAGTCAGTTACAAAAGAGTAATTTAACAAAGAATAATTTGGTAGGAACGACTTACAGCAGCTTTCTCTATGGATTCACTTCTTCTAAGACGAGCCCTCATATCCTCCTCATGCTCCCTTTGCTGCTGTTGCTGATAGTTTAAAAACACAGCAGCAAAATCATGGCAACACAAACATTTTGGCTTTGATCAAATACAAGCATCTGGGTGTTTGATCTGCAAAATTTTAAAAGTAAGGCATGCTTATTGAAAGCTTGTTTCAAGTACTGTTTTTTGTTTTTCATTGATTTTACCTGGATTTACTTTAATGGCTCAAAAAACATTTTAAGGTGCATCATGGGGAAAAGTTTCTTATGAAATGAAGCTTCAATAGTTCCTTTATCAGAAATGTATGCCTTATACCTTTATGCCTTAAAGCTTTATACCATTTCTCTGCAATCATAACACTGAAATTATGTCTGAATGAAAAACATTTTAGCAAAGTATTTTCAACTCACCCATCTTACTTTTTCCTTTTTGCGCAGCTCTTGCTCTTCCTCCCTCTGTTTTTGTCTGTTAAAATAATAAATAATAATAAAATAAATTTTAAGGTCTTTTAATCATTGAACACATTACATTTACTGTGTTCTTGGATATATTTAGTTTCTTTCAATCATTACAAAAACAACCAGTAAAAGCGCTAAAATATAAACATATTGTAAATGTTGTGCATGAATACATCAAAACAAGGATGTTCATGAGTTGGGTTAACTTTAAACTTAATGCCGTGTTTTACTTGAAGAATATGAACTGCAGCTCTTCTTGGTGTCATTAAAGGGCACTCAATAGGGAAACAAATTCTCTGTAAACAATGAAACCTCAGCTTCTTTATGCAGTAAACAGTTCCATAATTTACCCTCAAAGGCAAGGGTTTGATTACTGCTGTATGAGATGCCTGCCTAGCTGCCTCTATCCGTGCTCAAAGATCACAATAAAAACTCAAGGTTTGTGCCTTAACCCTCAAAAATTACAGATTATATCAATTTGTTTCTGCACATTTTTTATTGTGGGAGAACCAGCTAAAGTGAGTTAAGGTGTGGGTTTGCACGTACAACAAAAACACGAAGAGAAATGAAACTGCAGCTTAATATACAAGTACATTTCAAAAAAGTGTAATGCTGTGAAAAACTTCAATATTTTTGATCACTTGTTTTAGAAAGTAAAACGCATATTAGATATGCTAAAGGGAAATATTTTAAGCCTTTATTTCTTTCAGTTATGATTATTATGGCTTATTGATAATATAAACCCAAAATTAACATATTTCAAAAGATACAAAAGAGAAATGTCAGGCTTCTGAAAAGTGTGTTTATTTCTATGCGATAAATAATTGGTTGGGCCTCCTTTTGCAAGAATTACTACATCAGTGCAAAGTGGCAACGTTTCTTCGATAGCGGGCTTCAGGTCATCTGCATTGTTGGGTCTGGCATCTCTCATTCCTAGACAATAACCCATACATTCTCTACGGGATTCAGGTCAGGTGAGTTTGCTGGCCAATCAAGCACAGTAACACCATGGTCATTGAACCAGCTTTTCGTATCTTTGGCAGTGTGGGCAGGTACCAAATCCTGCTGGAAAATGAAATAAGAATCTCCATAAAACATGTCAGCAAAAAGAAGCATGAGGTGCTCTAACATTTCATGTTAGATGGCTGCATTGACTGTTGACTTCAGAAAACACAGTGGACCATTGCCAGCAGATGACATGGCACCCCAAATCATCACTGACTGTTGAAACTTCAAACTGGACTTGGACAACATGGAGCAACATGGATTCTGTGCCTCTCCTCTCTTCCTCCAGACTCTGGGACCTTGATTTTCAAATTAAATGCAGAATTTACTTTCATCTGAAAAGGTAGACTTCGGACAACTCAACAATAGTCCAGTTCTTTTTAAGATGCTGCTGACGCTTTCTCTAATTCAGGAGTGGCCTGACATGAGGAATTCCACATTTGTAGCCTATGTGTAGGATTTGTCTGTGCGTAATGGCTCTTAATGCACCGACTCCAGCCTCAGTCCACTCCATGTGAAGCTCCACCAAATTCTTGAATGGGCTTTGCTTGACAATCGTTATTCCTGTTGCTGGTGAACCTTTTCCTACCACAATTTTTCCTTCCACTCAACTTTCTATGAATATGCTGTAACGTTTTCACAATATTGTAATTTTCTGAGACTAAATTTTGGGTTTTCATTATCTGTCAGCCATAATCAACATTAAAAGAAATAAAGGCTTGAATTTAATTATTTGTGTAATGGATCTATATGAGTTTCACTTTCTGAAATAGGTGAAACTGTTTTATATTTAATATTTTTTTAATGAGCTGTAAATTGAACTCAACTGGTATTCTGTGATCTCTGTTACCATAATACAGGTAAGCATAGTCTAACAGCACAGATGTCCTTAGTTTATGTGAGAAACAACTTGTCAACTATTGCACTTAAACAGACGTAGGATTTTATTAAAAAGGAAACACAAACTGCATAGTGTGTTGGAAGTGCCTGCAATTAAACAGTTTGTCTTAAAAGTACATATTTTAAAATCAGAAATTCAAACTCATTTCATCTTCTGACAACTAAACAGCAAACTATGTCAACGAGTTCTGCTTTTTTTCGGAATTTGACTATAAGAAATGACACTTTACAATAACTAAGAGAACAGACGATAACTGAACAAATGTAAATAAATGTATCTTTTAAAACTATTTTATACAAAAATTAAATGATGAATATTGTCAACATGTTTAGGTGGTAAACGTTGAACAACAAATATTTCAGTTCTAACCTGTGTGAACTGAATTCAGAACTAGTTATTGTCAAAGGTAGTGTTCAAACCTCTGCTCCTCAATCATCTGAAGTTTTTCATTCATTTTTCTGTCCCTCTCTTCCGCATCCCTTCGCTCCTTCAGAACTCTCTCTCTTTCAAGGCGCCGTCTCTCCTCTGTAGTCCTTCTTCTCTCCTCCTCTTTACGCTCTTCCTCCTCCCGCTGACACACACAAATAATACCACAAAATAACTATATACATATAGCTATATATAGCTATATGTATGTATTTAGTTTTTCTGTTTTTAATCTTTCCTTTATTAAAATTATATTAGGCAAAAGTACATCTCTGCATGTATTCTGACATACTTCTGCACGCGCCCAGAAGGAGTCTCTGTTAATCAGTCTCATCTCCATTGCCGCATTAGTTTTTCTGTAATTTGTACCCTAAAAAATTTGAAAAATGTAACAGAAATAATGTGAGAGAAATTAAAAAGACTTGGTTTCACGTAACAGACAAGCTGGAAGCAAAAGTAAAGTATTTGTGGAAACTGGCTTTCAGTCTTAAAATATGTTTAACATGAAAATGAAATGCTCTATCTCCATCTGATGGACAGAAGAGGTACTGCAGGAGACTCACCACAATTTCCTCGTCTGCAGACTTGGAGCTCCTCCTCCTCACCCACTGTGTGGGAGCTTGAGTTTGAGTCTTGCTCAGTTCAGCTCTTACCCTCTCCTCTGTCACATCCTCTGGCTTTTCTACACTTATGAAAGCATGTGCTTCCTGAAACACAGAGGGCAAAGATTGAAAACAAAAGGACAGAAGTAAGACAAATGTGAATTTAATCCATTCTCACATGCTGCTCTGCAGGGCTTCTGTTCAAACAACAATAGACACAATTCTGTTAATACACACAATCCTTCTTGCGGTTTTCTCTCAGTCTGATGTTAGTTATAACTTTGAGTTATAAAAACTTGGAGCCAAACAGTTGTCTAACTCCTTCAGCTGTGAGAGAGCAAAAAACAGCAAAGGCCTAGGCATGAGAACAAGAATGTGATTCTTGGGTTATGGATTGCAAAATGGAGAGAAGGTAAAGGAGAAGCGTATGGACCAGAAATATTGAGAAAATGGTAAAGAAAGGATACATACACTTTTGTTTCTGCCAATTCAAGCTTTTTTAAAGTATTTTTGATATTTCACATTTTCCACAGGGCTGCACGGTGGCGCAGTTGGTAGCACTGTTGCCTTGCAGCAAGAAGTTCCTGGGTTTGTTTCCCAGCTGGGGTCTTTCTGCATGGAGTTTGCATGTTCTCCCCGTGCATGCATGGGTTCTCACCGGGTACTCTGGCTTTCTCCCACAGTCCAAAGACATGCCTGTTAGGTTAATTGGTCTCTCTAAATTGCCCTTAGGTGTATGAATGAGTGTGTGCATGGTTGTTTGTGTGTTGCCCTGCGATGGACTGGCGACCTGTCCAGGGTGTACCCCGCCTCTCGCCCATAGACTGCTGGAGATAGGCACCAGCCCCCCCGCAACCCACTATAGAATAAGCAGTAGAAAATGACTGACATTTTCCACATCTTATCACTTTAAAAAATAAATCCTTCAGACAGATTAACACGGTGGAAGCAGCCTACAATTTTTTCCACCCTAACATGGTGTTGTTATTATGTATGTTAACTTCCTAATATTCACTGCCCATAGCTTCAGTCTTTGGCAATATTCAGAGAAAAACTGTCAATCTAAAACAAAATCTATTTACACACCAAAACTGAAAGCATTTAGATGTTCAAACATCACGCCTTTATTTGCATACAGGCTTCTGAGTGAGCCCATGACCTTAGAATAATTTCTCTGAGAGAATAATTCCAGGCTTGTTCACGATGGCCGTGTCAGTCAGCCTCCTACAGGAAAGAACAGCTTTATCTGAGTGACAACACTGACACTGAACAGGGCTTTCAGTGTGCCTTATAATAAGCGTCACTATAGTGTGCAATCCATATCAATCTTGCTGTCAATGCCAACTGCACAGACTTGGCTCTGGAACCAGACAAGGAGTCTACAGAGCTGAGAATGAGAAAAAAATGATGGTCACAAAACATCAGCATTAAAGGCTCCCGATGCAATTGTGCAGGGATCAATTTTGATATGTGCCAGGGAAGGAAAATATTATGTATATACCCTAAACCTATCTTGTCCAATTACTGAAATAGCTCTACATTTTATTTACAGTAATTCAGTAAGTGTGAGACATGAAAGAAATGTTAGAGCTAGTCACATCACACAGACAAAAGACAGATATTTGCATATTTGTGACTCTACAATATTGATACAGTGCCGGATACATGAGAAGATGATGAGATGACGACCAATACTCATAAGCAAGAATCTCATCCTGATTTATTTGATCTGATCTTTTTTTCCAGGATGAAATTAGGATACAACAAAAAACTTAATCAACTCAAATATTTAAAAAGAAGAATCAGATAGACATGTTTGAATACATTGAGGATATTCTTTAAGCCATAAAAAGTCAAAATTAGACATACAGGCTCAAATATATACATACACACCCACTAATATTTGTTTCTTAACAATTTTGGTGCTTTAGTTACACATTTGTGGGAACCATCGGGAAAGTCCTGACAATTCTGGTGGTATATTTGACCCCTTCTTCTTGGACTAATTGTTAGAGCTTCTGCTAATCAATCAGTACATGGGAATATGCATTCCGATGAAGCTAGTTGGTCAGATTAAAAGTACCTTTTGAATATAACAACCTTTAAAGCAGGTATTAAACATAATTTTCACTAAGCCCACTTTTCTGCATTAAAAATATATTTTTTAATTGGTCTGATGTAATATTCAATCTTAATTTTGTGTTTTCATTAGCTGTAAGCAAAAAGCTTAATACTTAACTAAAATAAAAGCTTGAAAACATCAGTCTGTATGTAATTAATCTATATAATGTGTTTCACTTTTATTCACTTTTCACTTTATTTGATATTTTTATCTAAAGTTAAATGCTTTGATAGCAAACTGGGTTAGAGAAAAGAATGTGTAGGTCAATGGATAATTTTACCATATAATTCTGAAATGAGGTGAAGCTGAATGATAGATGTAAAATAATCCTTAAATGGGTCTCTGGCACTGATGACCTGTGACAATGAAAAGTCAATGTTTGTATGCGACTGGAACCTGTCTGGGAAGAAAATGAGTCCAAGGTGATGTGACAGGATTTTAGCTATAATTGGACTCAATCCCACACAAACTGTCTTTTTGCTCTGGAGCCCAACTGTTCCACAGCATTTCCCCTCCTCAGCTCATTTAACTTTTTTTTACATTTTGTGATGCTACAACCACACTTTTCAGTGTATTTTACTGGAATTTATTGGAAGTGGTGCATTATCATCTATTTGAAAGAAACATTAAGGAAGGTTTGCAACAGTTTTTACAAAAAGGATCAGAAAAGTGTGATGTGGAATCGACATTCATTCCCACGTGAGTCAATACTTTGCACAACCAACTTACCTTGCAGTTACAGCTGCAGTTCTATTAGGGTGTGTCTCTATCAGCTTTCATCTAGAGATTGAAATTTTGCCCAGTTATCCAAAATACCTCATGATCAGTCAGATTCGATGAAAGATTTTGTTGACATGAATTGTCATGTCTTCAAGTCTTAAAGCCAACGTTTCAATTACATTTCGGTCTGGAATTTGATTGGGCCATACATGAATATTCTTTGATACAAACCATTCCATTGTAGGTCTGGCTGTATGTTGTTATCCTGCCAGAAAGTGAAACTTTGGCCCAATCTCAACTCTTTGTCATGTTTTCTTACAAGATTGCTCTTTATTTAGCTCCATCTATCTTCTTATAAACCCTGACCAGACATTGTTCCTAATGAGAAAATGGAACTTTAGGCAATCAGTTACATTGGATGCTTTTTAGGGGAATCAGAGTAAAACAGACTGAAAAGAAACACACACCACACTTTGGGGGTTTTTTTGTACAAAAAATACCTATCCTTCCGCCTCACAGTTATGTGCTAATCCCAATAAAATACAATCAAATTTGTGGTTGAAGGGGTATGAATACTTTTGCAAGGCAATATGCTGCCTGGACAGGAGTTTTTAATAACACTAAAACAAGAAACAAAAAGTTAATAGTCAATGAGTAACTTGAAGAATAAATTTCCATTTGCCTTGTCCTCCAGAGTCTATCGGAGATTGTCAGAGATGTCAGAATCTGTCAGAATCTAAGGATGAACCACATATAAAATTAAAAGGAGCTGAAACTAAAGTGTCTGGTATGAACAGTGCATTACATAACAGATGAACAAGCTGCCTTGCTTCAGAGTTAACTGCTTTGACCTGAACATCATTCTTCATATTTCATTTGCAGCATATAGTCTTTTTTAAATCCAACTCTCCCTCCCTGTTTTCTTACTGTCTAATTTTCGTATATTTCATGCAGACTCAAGCACTAAACCTCACCGATCCAAGTTATCTTAGCCGAAATCCATAACAATGTGAATTCCTGCCCTCTATTCAGATTTAGTTTTCATAAGGCAATGCGACAGTAGACTTCAGCTTGTAACAAAACCAAATCAGCAGCTGCAGACTCGCCTCGACAAAACCTGCTCACTGCCAGCTGAGACATGCAGCACAGATAGCCAGCCAAAAAAAAGGGAGAGAAAAAGAGGAAGGAGAGTGGAGGAAAGTATTAAAATCACAAAGAAAATATAAAAAAGTCTTAGGCAGTGACTGACAAGATTCTAAGAAATTTTCGTTGATATCATTAATCAGTGTGCATTATGAAACCTATCCACTAGGTTTTGTTTGCATGTCACTCCAAGGCCAGGAGGGAATTTAGCCTTGAAGCTGATCTTTTTAAAGAGACACTGTCTGCTTATGCTTTTCCAAATGTTGTATGCAGCTTGTATATTATCTTTTAATCCTTTAGATCCTTATCCATTACCAAGCCATGTATGTAACGCAGGATTTCCATTTTCATGCATCCTCATGTATGCATTTGGCATTCACTAAGTTAAAAATTAGTCATACTGATCCATTAAAGAGCCATCATGACATGTTTGGTGTGTACTATGTATGTGTCAAATGTCTGGAAAGTTACAATTCTGAAATCCACACTAAAGGGAGTCATTCTTCCAGGACACTTCTCTTTAAGTATTTCAGACCACTTAACTCTAGCCTTCTCTTCTTTCACTTAGTTACATTTCATTGAATACTGATCAGGCGTAACTTTATGACTACCTGTCTGGCTGGTCCCCCTTTAGACACCAAAAGAGTCCTGACCCATTAAGGCATGGATTCCATTAGACTCTTGAAGAGGTGCTGTGGTATCTGGCACAAATGTTGTTAGTGGCATTTGCTGTAAGTCGTGTAAGTTGCTGGGTGTGGCATAGTTTGTACAGTATTTCCCACATATACTCATTTGAATTGAGATCTGAAAAATCAAACCATTCCTGGACCATTTTTGCAATGTGGCAGGGAGCATTATGCTGCTGATAGAAGCCACAGCAATCAGGAAATATAGTTTCAATAAAAGGGTGTACATGGTCTGCAACAGTTTGGGATATGTGTTAAAGTAAAATGAACAGCAGGACCCAAGACTTCCCAGCAGAACGTTGCCTAAACCACCAACCTGCCTCTAACGGCTTGCCTTCTTCCTGTAGTAAATAATGGTGCTATGTGTTCCCCAGGTAAGCAACACAAAGGCACCAAGCCATCACTGTAAAGAAAACAAGATTCATCAGAGCAGGCCACCTTCCTCCATAACTTCACGCTCCAGTTCTGATGTTCACATACCCATTGTTGGAACTTTCAACAAAGAGGTCACTAGGGGCACCGTGGCTGGTGCACAGTACCTTGACTTTTGCATTGGTTTTATTCCTGATGTGCATCAATGAGCCTTAGATGTCCATGAACCTGTCTCCAGTTACCACTGTTCCCTTGTTAGATGCCTTTTAATAGATGCTGGCTAGGGCTGCATGATATTAGTGTCCAGCAATGGCGATTATTTAGGTAAATAATGCGATGACAATATCAGTTGTGATATATACCTATTTTTTTCCTTCCTTTCTTTCTCATCTGTGCCTTCTACACTTTGCAACCTTTATCATTTTATGCAATGCCATTTGTGTCCAGTGTGAGCATCTGCTGCTGTGGGACTCTGTGCAGCCTTAATGCTGGCCACTGCAGACCAGAAACTGTATAGAAGACCTGCCGTTTTGAAGATTCTTTGACCAAGTTGTCTAGAAATCACAATTTGACACCTTACGATTGCCCCTTTTTGATGTTTTTAAGTCTCTGAAGACACAATGTTTACTTGCTATCCATTATATCCGACCCACTAACAGGTGAAATTTGAAATCTTTTCATAACTTCACCTGTTAGACGTTGTCAGTGTTATTCACAGCACCTGTCAGTGGTCATAATGTTATACCTGTTTGGTGCATATGGGCTTCATTTTGGATAAATTGTATGACTAATCACTGAAGAGTTAGCCTTCAATGAGAGCTTAAAGAGACAAGAGCAAGAAAGATGTTTAAAAGTCTAAGTGAAAGTGTCAGGGATTTGGGTTGTGTTTTGTGTATATTGTGCTTGCAACATTGTGTTCAGTTTCCCAGATGGTGCTGGAGTTCTCAGGTGCGCTGGGGGACAGGTGCGTCTTATTCTGCTGATTGCATGAGGAGTTTTTAAGCAGGAGGCTGCCAGCACTTTGGCATGTGAGTGTTTGCCTACAGTGACTGCATCTACTTAGTAAGTCGTTCACTTATTCAACTTAATTATTTATCATTAGTTCTGCATCGTTTTAGTTCCTTGCCTCACCAATTTTCTTCCCCTTCCTTCCATACAGTTGGAGATTCACTCGTTCATGTTCCTGATTACTTGTTGCACAATAAAACATTATTTTACTGATTTTCGTTCTCCGGAGTGTACTTCTTGTATTGCGGGGTCAGATCTCAGAATCTATTCTTTGGAAAATAAGATCCCGAAGTATTAAGGTATGAAAAAAAGCCTAGGTTTTTTATACCAAGAAAGGAATTGCGGCAGGCATTTATTCAAGTGGACCTAAAATTAGTTTTTAATATGAATCTACATATTTAATGTTAAGAAAAACAAATTTTATGAATCATGCAACCCTTTTTGCTGTTGTATTACATGAAAAACTATTACATAGTTTTTCATGTTTCAAACCCTCATCTATGCCATCTGTCTGCTCTGTCCTCTCACCCTCCAGTAGGTTTCAGCAGATAGCCATTCATACTGAGCCAGGTTCTACAGGGAGTTTCTTCCTCCTAAAAGTTACTTATTCCTTTCCACTTTCACGACACGCTTGCTCAGAATGCGGGACTGCTGCAAAGCAACTAAATCGATAGAACTGGCTGCAGCGTCCTGTTGACAAGATAACTTCCTTATATCACAACATGAGCCATAGAACATATGAGCAATTAATTTAAACTGAAACGTTATTACTGCTCATTATACTCAGAATTGGAACTGTAATGCAATGAAATGCAGGAATTCTGCCTTTATGATGGGATTGGGCTGGTATAAACTGAATTGATTTGATTATATATGAATATTTCTTAAGATAACATTTGTTGTGAGTTGGTGCTATACATATACATATAATTGAATTTAGATTATCCTTGAAATATCTCCAAAACCACAAATGCACATTAGTTGGTGCTCATAACTTTCATTTTGTTGGTCCACGACGGCTGCGAAGCTTGTGAGGTCAAGTTATAGGTGCAAACACTCAATGAAACATGAATGAGACAGAGCTAAAAAAGTGATATAAAAAGCTGTCGCGATAGCACTATAGCAACCTCCACAAAATAGTGACCAAAAACAATTCTGAATTTCAATGACCATGTGTACAGCTGTTGTACTGGGACGCATGCTTCCACTCTCACCTCAGTCTGATAATTAGGATAAGGTTTTTTACATCGAGATACCATGGAAGGTTCACATGAGAAACAACAGGAATAAGACTCAGCGTGGTCCACAGCGTATGACAGGATAGCCAGATATTAGATATCAGAGAAAAAAAAAAAACAGGGATTCCTAACAGTAGGGACGTGATTTAAATCACCGCCGTATGGCAACGTGTGTAGCCTCAACTAGAGTAATGGGTTTAAATGCACGCGAAAGCCGTACAACCCATATGCAGCAGGAGCTGGAGTCGAAAGTGACTACTGCAATACGGTATGCTTCATGTTGGTACTGAATGTCGCCTGCAACTTCAAAAAAAATAAATGTAAACTTTTTAAGATAACAGCACAAAAAAAACGCACAATTCTACATTTTAAGCTAAATATTCGAAGTCGTTAACAGCCACAAAACAATGCATCTATGGTTAAATACAACAATTCCTAGTTATGGTGTGTTGTCACTGACGAAACAACAGCACTAAAAGTCAGTTTCAAAGTCAGTAAGCACACAGGGTTTTGGCTGTTGTAAATGTGTATAACACAAGTCCAAGCTGTTACAAAGTAGTGTCGGTGTGAAATGTGCTGAGGTGCCAGGAGGGCTCAAATGTTCTCTCACACAGACTCGACAGAAGACTAGGAGACTGGAGCTGTTTTCTCAGTCTGTTTTGTCCCAGCCCGGTTTTACCCACTGCAACACTTTCAAGATGCGCACAAATTAAAAAATCGTTAACATCGAGGACAGTTGGGCGCAGATCGCAAATTTCACAATGGAGGTTAGGGGAGTTTTTTTGGCGTCACACAAAAAACGCCGACATTTTCTCCTTGATCGCATAAGAAAAACAACAAATACATTCCACAGAGGCCGCACCGCTGTGGATGGGGAGGTCCTTTATATGGAACGACCACTCAATGTGTAATATCCAGGCAACAGTTAATAATCTCCTGCTTGGACTAATACCATAAGAAGATGAAGGGCTCCAAGAGTTGTTATTGAGATTTGTTGAAACTAATTACAGGATCCTGGTAGTTGTATTGTTACACGTGCTTTGCGCCGTTTGGTGTACAACACACAGACAAAAAATATCATTTTTTGCTTTACAGATTAACAGGACTCCCTTTACGGTTGTAGGTAAAAGACAGACAGCACCAGGACACAAACAGAGCAGGAAGGGGACTGAGAACAGGAAGCTCTCTAAAACAATACTAAGTAAACTACTGAGTTTAATATCGACGTATATGTCTGGAAGTGCAAGTGCAGAGTCTGATGACATGTTAATTAAATTTCTGTTGTGTAGGAACACTAAATTTGCACAAAGAGAAAACATATTCAACAAATACGTATTATAATGTGTTAGGTGAATGGAATGGTTATTACCTGTAACTGATGAGACTGCAATACACGCTTAGGAGTAGCTTGTTTAAATGTATAGACTGGAAATGTGGGCTGGCACAACATACGCAATATAATACGTCTCGGTGCGTAGTAGAATCACGTGCAAAAACATCCTTTTGGGATCGAGCGGCCCGACCTGCACACAAACAGAGGATGTATATAATAACAAGTAAGCCTGTCATAAGGAGATTACAAAACTAAGACCCCAGGAGAAAAATGTAGACTGAGGGACATTAGGTTGAAATAAAAGTGTCAGAAAAACATGTTAGTACTGGGTAAGTGTTTGCCTTAGATGGGGGGCAATAGACACTACATCAACTAGCCTTATTGTTCATTTGATATTTGAAAGGTTAGCCTTGCACCATAAACATGAGCAAGATGCGAAAAAAAACAATTTTGCTCATAAAGAAAGGAACTATTAGAAATTAAAATGACAGTTGGTTATAATATACTATTAAATAGAGGAGGGACATACATGAGTCGCATTCTGGGAAGGTATAAAAAACAGTGAGCACAACGCACCAGCTCAATTTAAAAGTTCACAGAACTTTTGAGTCAACGCCCTTAATGTGTGAGGGGCATTATTTGGCCTTAATACCTATTTACTTTTAGGCTGCAAAGCAATACCTATTCAAAAACCAAATGTAACGTTGAATGCTGATATATCAGTTTAGTATTGCATGTATTGAGTTGTAAGAGTTTTTTTGATGAATCTTTTGAGAAAGTAATTTAATATCAAAAGTAGCTGTACAAACTCGTATGTTAAAACCTTCTTTAATTGTGTATCATTTCTCTACAAAAAGTTTTGAATTAGGCAAGCAAAATTGTTCAGATGTTTTTCATGCTTGGTATTGCTTTCCCCATTTGGCGCCAGTTGGTGAATTTATGAAATATGATGAAAATTATCGATCACAAGTTAAACAGCATAATGAACGCTAGGCCACGCACAGTATTCTGTATGGGATATTAAGTCTCAGTGTAGTCACCATTAACCACATTTTATTAGAGACTATATGAGACACAGTAGAAAATTTATTTAAATCATTGGTTTTTTAAAGTGGGATCAAAAGATGTCCCTGGTGATTAAGAATTGGCGCATGGCTAGTCCAAAACTTCCTGTGGTACACAACTCCATTTTGGTTAGCAAACAATCAAACTACAAGGAGATAAAATTACCAATACCTGCTCAATGCATAAACAAACTAAGCTATGCCTTGCGTTCAAAAGCCAGCTGGGCCCCCCTAAGAGTGCTTCCCATACAAAAAGCTGTTACGACGATATCAAGTATGATCCATAGTTTACAATTCTGAAGAATAAATGACCAAGTATATATTAACTTCTATAAATAATATGATAAAACACAGCCACACAAACAATACGGTGGAGGATGTAAAATGAAAATGCCAAAGGGGGTGATTACTTTTGCATAAGCACCTTCCTAGAAATGTTAAGCGAAGTTATCTAGTATCTCCATCACATGATGGATTTTGAAATATTGGTAGTTAAGGTAAGGCTTTACATTCTCCAGGGAATACACAATGAGATTAATGACACAGCTAGTAATGCTAACCATACTAATTTTGCTAATTGCTACCATATCTTGAAATAAACACTAACTCATTTTACCTTTTTTTACTGTATGTAAAACCCTGTAACATCACACCCAAGGTGATGTCACCTCTGCTCCTGAAATAATCAATAACCACTAGCACCAGAAGATCAGAAACTGGTCACAAATATCTAATCAGTGCAACTCTAATTGATTTGCTGCTTCTGAAAGGCTAATAGCTAACAGTCTTAATTAACCATAAATTTTGCCTGAACATAAAAGTGGCATGCAAATTTCACAAAATAGCTTGGAGCTCTCTCTGACAAAATGTATTACAATTAAACAGGTAAACAGGTTTTTCTCATTGTGTGTACAGTATATGCATTACATAGGTGCTTTGAAATGATTCTTAATGTTCCTGTCCACGCTGAAGGAAGTGAGTCTAAATTAATTCAGCTCTGTGTGTTTATGTGTAAATCATGCATGTGTCATGCTTTCATTTGTACTAATGCGTGTTTTATGACAGCTGATGACACTCACCAAGCTTATCAAAGCAATCTGAAGAGCTCCTCCATCCATACCTCCCACTTTGCACAGTCCATATTGAGGTTTTGAGATGTGAAACTTTTCCGCCAGTTCTGCCACACTGCCCGCTGAAAAGCAAGTGGAGGTTTAAAGACGGAAAAACAATATATTTGCTTTTAAAGTACACTCCCTGTAGAAATTAAGGTTTATTCTTTTGCAACACAACATATTCATTTTTTTATGAACTGACAAATTAACAGTTCACTCTACCTCCTGAATCTGCCAGTCTGAGATTGTTGGTAACCCCTTCATATGTAAATAATGCCCTGTGAAAATAAAAAAAAAACACATGTAGGTTAACTACGAAGAAGTATGACACAAAGCCAGAGCTGACATGAGTACATTCATCCAGAATCTAAAACTGGTGTGATTTCTAGGTGCCTATGAGGAGACACATTCAAAATAGTCAATAGGATATTTTGAATGTTCCACCATGCAATATGCACAAGCAAAAACGGTTCATTACATAAACGTTTTAAATATGTAGTCAAGTTACACCCACCAACTGTTCTCTCATAGACCAACATAAGGCAGTGCATAATTATAAAGCTGAGGGAAAATTGACAAAGCTATTAAAACTTTTTTTACAAATAAAAATAGGAAAAGTGTGACGTGCCTGTGTATTTAGCCACTTTCATTCTAAAACACCGAAATAAAATGTAGAAGGACGCAACTATGTGTGTAATTCTTAAATGAGGAGAAACACAGCTGTTCTGAGAATGCCTAAGAGGTCTGCTAAAAAACATTAGTAAAAAAACTGCATCATGGAAATCGAGGAACAAAGCATACAGGTCAAGGATAGAGTTGTGGAGAAGCCTAGAGCAGAGTTAGGTCATTAAACAAATCCTAACCCCTTTAACATCTCTCAGACCACTATTCAATGCATCCTTAAAAAATGAAAAGAGTAGGGCATAATTAAAAACCTAACAAGACATGGCTATCCACCCAAACATGCCAAGCAAGGATAGCAACATAGAGACCCACTGTAACTCTGAAATGCCTGCAGAATGCCTCCATAACTCAGGTGGGAGAATCTGAGAAGACACCTATTTGCTGTGCACTGTATAAGTCTAGCCTGTATCTAAGATTGGCAAGAAGAAAGCCATTGTTAAAAGAAAGACTTAAGAATGCCCATTTAAAGTTTACCACAACCCATGTACAGCACACAGCAAACATGTGGACGAAGATGCTCTGTTCAGACTTAAATTAAACTATTTGTTCTGCATTGTATCAATCTTTCCATCAACTTTGATTGGCTTCCCTCTCCCTGCTGAAGAAAAATATCTGCACAGCATGATGCTGCCACCACCATTTGTAACTGTGGGGATGGGGTGTTCAGCCTGAACATGGCACAGAAGCTGATCAGAGTTGATGGACTGATGGCACTAAACAGATGGCAATACTGAACGAAAGCGTGTTATTTGCTACATATAACTTGAGACTGGCTTGTCCTTCCAGCAGGACAATACCCCTAAACATTCAAGCAAAGATTCAATGCAAGGGTTTAAATTAATGCATATTTATCTGTTAGAATGGCCAAAAGTCCAAACCTAAAGCCAATTGAAAATTGGTAGTAAGACTTTAAAACTGCAGTGGGATTCTCTCCAAGCATGACAGAGCTGGAGCTATTTTGCGAATAAGAATTGGCATTAATGTTAGTCTCTAGATGTTCAAAGCAGGTAGAAACATATGACTTGCATATGTAATTGCAGTAAATAGAGATTCTACAAGTCATTGACTCAGGGTGGATGAAATTCAAATACATACTACACTTTCCAGATTTTTAGTTCTAAAAATAAATTTCTTACAATGTATCATTTTCCCTTTACTTCGTAAATCGGTACTACATTATGTTGGTCTATCACAGAAAATCGAAAATAAAACATATGAAGGTTTGTGAAAGTGGTTGTAATTTGACTAAATGTACAAAATGTACAAAAGAGGTATGGTTACTTTAGCAAGGCACTGTTGTGATACACAAATAAATAATAATAATAATAATAATAATAATAACAAATAATAATAGGCAAATATTTTACTATATGTACAAACAACAGGAAAACAGGAACTTTCTTGTAGTGCAAAGACTCTTTTTTAAACAGTGACATGCAATTTTCTTATTTCTTCCTGTACACTTGTTCCATGGCTCCTTTTAGAGTACATGTGGAAGATAGAAAGGTACGATGCAGAACAATAACCAGCATTCATAGTGCTTCCCTCAAACTTGGACTGCTACTCAATGTGAAACAAATGCAACCACTGCTCTATTAAGCTCTGAGGTTTTAGGCATTTTGCAGGTGAAAACCTGTCCCACCACACCCTTCAGTCAGTCTACTGTCCATGTGGCAACCCAACTTACGATGTGTTTTGCTGAGACTATTGAGACGCAACTCTATTGCTTAGTTAAGAGCACTATAATTAATTTGTTTTAGTGTTTAAGCTCCAAGGCAGATTTTAGAAATAAAGAACAGTGAGAAAATGAATCAAACTGATTAACAAGTCATGATTGCATAAAAAATTACTAGTCCAGCATTTAAATCAACATGCAGCTCCTTGGTTTGCTTTGCTGTGAATGTCAATCTGACTTACATGAGTCTTTGAAAAAGCGAAATTCAACTTTGATTGTGAGACTTAACTGGGATCCCATTGTAAGCTGAAATTACACATTTTTATGTAACTTTGTACACACTGTAGTCTGCATGAGAGTGCAAGAATGTGCATGTGTCCATGTTTGAATGTGCGTAGGTGTAAATCTTTCTCAGCAGGACTGTGTCAATAACATCTGGAGCTGGGTAGTGAAGGGCCAAAAGCAGCTTTTACATCAGGTCAAATGTGCGTGGATGTGTGTATGTGGAGAGAAGAGACAACATTTCAATTTGAAAATGCTTTCATCAACTATATATTTATCGTACAGGTAACAACAGACATTTAGCGTACAAGCTGTCAACAGGCCCGTTAACTCCATAAGCATCTCTAAACCACTTGGTTATGTTTTTCCTGATACAACAAACCTGCCTTTCTTCTCTGTTCCCATTGAACAAAGTGCACCAATAGTCAGTGAGTAACTGTGTGTGCTGAGGACACAGTAACCATATTGTGCAGCCTATTTATCAGATGGCATCCTGGTCAGGTGCATGAGGCGGCAGGCCATGATTGTTCATTAATTATTTATTGATCTGATAATGCAAGTGTTTTCTAGGTCTCTATCATGTCATTATGCAAAAGTGATGTTTTAAACATCAGAGTATAATGCAAGCAGCATGAACCTACTCTGAAGTTTTTACAGCAATGTGTACATTTTGCAAAATTGTCCCAAGAGAATGGTTGACAAAAAAGTCAAAGTAAGCAGTACAGTGTCTCCAGAGGCTGATGAAGTCTTTATTTACTACCAGTTTAAGTTAAAGTAACACCATCAAAGTAAAATATAAGTGACAACATTTTTGCTATCATAAAATGTGTGTTAGTGGAGGACCTGAATGCAGGCAGGAGGAAAATAAAAATAAAAAAGAGTCCAAAGCGTACATAAACAAGGAACAATGGCAGCAAAAAAATCAAACCCAAAAGGCAAAACATGAATGTTGAGCAAGACTAAGAGCAAGTAAATATGATAGTAACACAGAAGAAAACAACTGAACAAGGTAAGCAAGGGAAAACAGGGATAAGTGAATCAAAATATAAATAAACACAATAATCTAATGCTAAATAAATTCAAAATGACACTGAATGCAGAATTAAAGTGACAAAAAAGAAACAAAGTGCTTTAGATTTTGACAAAAAATATATATTTATCATTATTGAAATGTAATTAGGTTGTATAAACTTCAGTGTTCAATATAACTTTCATTTTCTTTGAAAAGTTTTTTTTCTGAGTATTTTTAAAAATACAGTAGTACACGCTTTTCTTTATTTGACTAACTTACATTTTACATTAAAACAAGAATGTTGCATAATCTTTGGGTTAACAGATAAATTTAGTAAAGCAAATGTTCCTTACAATATGCTCGGAAAAGTAGAAAGCTGGTGGAAGAGATAACAAATAAAAATCAAACACTTCCATTAGAAAAATGTATGTTCCTAAACTGCACAATTGCTCCATTCATTCAAAACTGAGACACTGATCCAAATTTATGGATCCTTGGTTCACCACTATTCCTAAAAGTCAGCATTCATAAGCAAAGGTCACTGTCCCTCTGAGTCCTGCATGAGCAAATTCTCCACCCACAGGGAACAGGCATGCAGTTGAAAACACAATGCGCCGAGGGGGTTGGCACATTTTGTTCTCCCAGCTGGACATTGCAAAGACAAAAATCTTTGCATTAGAAGCTTTAAAGGTCCACATTGTTAGAAGTTCAATGATTTTAGCAACAAGAATAGTACCTGTTGAATGTGCTCTTTCTTCTAAACTTCTTTAATAAGGAACATATTCCATCCATCCATCCGGCCATTCAGATGGATGGAAATTGTACCCCTTCTTTGCAAAACACCGCAACATCTATAAAACAGGGCATATTTTTTTCAACTCTTGCCACAGATTCTAAATTGTATTTTGATCTCGACTTTGACTTGGTCATTTTAACTAAAAAAAACTGCTTTTATCTAAATCCCTCCATTGTAGTGCTTGCTGCATGTTTAGGGCTGCTTTCTTACAGAGAGGCGAACCTCCGCCCCAGTCTCAAGTCTTTTGCAGCCTCTAACAGGTTTTCTGCACACATAAACTCTGAAAATCTTCCCTATCCCTGCTGAAGGACAGTATCCTTTCAGCATAATGCTGCCACCACCAAAGGCCAGATTTGTGAAGTCTACATGTAATAGTTTTCCTGTAAAAAGAAACCCCTACTATGCTTTGGATCTTTGTGGCTCCTCCAGAGTTACCGTGGGTCTCGTGGCTGCTTCTCTGAATAATACTTTCCATGCTGCCAAGGCAAGTCAGTTTAGGTGGAGAGCCTTCTCCTGGTAGGTCTGCAGTTGGCCAATATACTTCCCATTTTGGATGATGGACTAAGCTGTTCTCTGTAAAATGTTCTGTGATATGCTTTGGATACTGTGTGACAATCCTGCTTTAAAATTAAACACTCCAATTTTATCCCTGATCTGTCTGGTTTATTCCCAGTTCTATGTGATGCTGTTTAGTCTCAAACATCATCTCAAAACATTGTCCTGATTCTAAAATAGGCAGTGGGAATAGTGTTAAAACTTGTTTTAACTCAATCTGCAGCATTGTACACAAATATTATGCCGTGTTTTTATGCTGCACAAGTCAATTCATGCAGACCTAAAAGGAAAACTGAGTCATGTTTTTTTTCAGTATCACAAATTTACAGTAGAACTATATAATATGACCCAATTGCTATTATTTAAAACAGAAAAGCAACAATTAATACATTGCAGTTGCTAAAACAACATTATTCGTTATAATCATGTTGTCCAAGACATTTACTTATTTATTATTTTTATTTTCATACACAGAAAAATACAGCGAGAAACAACACAGGTTGACAGTCACTATGGTTACCATGAGAGACAGCTGATTCATGTACTCATGACAATGATTTAGATATCACTTTTTTTTCAGCTAAGGTATTTAGAAAAAGCAACAATTAAAATCTTTTTCAAACAGAGGTTTGTGAAGCTAAGTCAGTAGATTGTTTATAAAAACAAATGTATGGAAAACACTTGCTGAATATAGTGGAAGTGTGTGACAAATGTTTGTATTGCTGAGAATATTATCGCTTCTTGCCCTTCTGTTCCTCATAGAGTAACACTGCAAACCTAACGAGGGGACATTTCCAGGTGAATTAGCCAGGCCATAGATTCAGTTAGCTAGCCTGCACTCTGCTGCACACATGCTGCTCTAGACTCCTGGCATGCCAACTGTAACTTCAGAAAAGTATTGCTTTAATATCAGTGATGAACTCCACTACTTTAGTTTCTACTCCATGACTCTCCAAAGCGAGTACTGAAGGAATATAGGTACTCAGGAGGAACAGGGAAATTTGCTTTCTCTCTCAGGGGTTCAAGAAAAAATTACATCAATATGGTATGGTTTTGGAGTTCCTGCTAGTTGTTCTTGGTGTATATTCAGGGCAAAACATTTTCCTTGTGTGATGTCAGAGAAACATGAAAGTGAATGAAAGTTTGCAGTAGTGGAAGAGACCTATGAAGACTTCCTAGGAGTTCTGCACTTGTGTTCTTGTGAAGTATGAAATGTTTTGGCAAGATAGAACTTTGTCTTGTCTTCGCAGCCTCTGGTAAAAGACGAAAATTATCTGTTCTTGCGGAATATATTTTGGCCTTTACTGTCAAGAGAAACGTGTAGTATACTGTAGATTGCCAAAACAAGTAAAGGAGGGGGAAGCACTGAGCGACTGCTCCATACAGTTGGAGGAAACTCAGCTAACAATGGAGATGTCCATGGCATTATATTTAAAGAATTTTAAACAGTAAGGACGGTATCAATAAAAAATGTTGAGGATTTGAAAATCATATATAGATTTTTAAAATCAAGCTATACATTGAGACCGAAGTAGAACGCAATACAAAGAACACAGAAGGATTGTAAATGCGTAAACATGTGGACAGAAATAACCTATTATGGTAAAAATAGGATATATAACATGAGGCTATTTAGTTAGTTTAAAATGAAAAGGTATAGACCTGTTTGACAAAAAAGGTGACCTAACCATGACACTCACTTTCACATGTCTGTTTGTTAATAGAAACGTTAAATCAGTCATTCACATGGCAGCAACTTAATGCATTTAGGCATCTAGATGTGATGAAGCCGATTTGCTTCAGTTCAAACTGAGCATTAGAATGGGAAAGAAAAGGGGATGTACCTTAAACATAGAATGGTTGTAGGTGTCAGATGGGCTTTTCTGAATATTTGTTAAACTGCTGATCTTTTGGATATTTCAAACACAACCATCTCTTAGGTTTAGGGAGAATATTCCAAAATAGAGAAAACATCCAGTGAGGGACAGTTGCGTTAATGGAAATGCCTTGTTGATTTTAGAGGTCAGAGGAAAACGCACAGACTGCCTCACTCGAGAATCAATAAAAACACAAATAAAAACTTGTTACAAAAGAGGAACACTGACCACCAACGTTTAATGCAAAACACATCAAACTTTGAAGTAGCAGCAGAATATCACACCAAGTGACACTCTTTTCAGGTAAGAATAGGACACGGAGGCTTCAATTTATACAGGACAACCAAAATTGGACAACAACAAATTGTGTAAAATCTGCCAGGTCTGATGAGTCTCAATTTTACTTGTAACACAGGCTCAGAATTTGATGCGTCTGGCTATTGAAAGTGGCATCATGGTGTTTGCTGTTTTACTTGGGATACATTGAGCCCAGTAGCACGAATTAAGTATCATTTGCCCAATGCCTACCTGAGTGTTGTTGCTGATCCTTTATGTCCCTTTATGACCATATTGCACCCATGGCTTCCTGCATCAGGTAATAAAATAAAAAAAAGCTCAAACTGGTGTCTTGAACGTGACATTGAGTTCATGGATCAATAGCTCTGAAAACCGTTTTCAATACAGGATACACCCAAAGACTTAAGATAGTTCTTAGGGCATATGGGGGTCCAACCTGGTACTAGCAATGAAAACCTAATAAAGTATTAGTATTTATCCCTTTCAGCCTCGGAATACCTTGAGATCCCTAATGAAAGCTAAAGACTTTTGGCCAGGAACAGCAATATCTGGGTCTCCCTCCTGGATGTTACCTTCTTGACTCAATGAGCTTGTATAAGCAAAAAAAAAAGAAAGACGAATGCCAGAGTCTGTTGTAGGCTTCATGGCTAGTTTTACATGACATCACTTGTATTTCCATCAGGTGCGCCAGCCGATGATTGTATCAACTTACCCCGGTTTCCCAATTTGTATGGCATAGTTTATCTGCAATTCTTTTTAGGTTTACATTAAGAGCCAAATGATAGGTGTTTGCTCTAACATACACATATGGGTCACTGTGTTAATAGGTTAGTATGACTGTTCTCTCCACAAAGAACATTGTGGGGTTAATGCATTTTGTCTTTTAGTAGTTTAACTCAAAATGTTTAACAGATTTTTAGTTCTTTTGTATAACTTAGTATCAGACATTTTGTGCTAATAAGGTGGTTTAATTTGAAGTCCATCAGATTCAAATCTACGCTGTTTTTCACATTCATACCCTGACACCGCTTGAGGTAAACCTGTCTGACAGCTATTTGGTCAAAGTTACAGTCTATTTGATGAACTACAGTGTTTAATAAACCAAAGTAAGCTTTGGTATTTGCACTGCTAGTTTTATTACTGCAATGTTGTGGTAGCATAAGCAGCTTCAGAAATGTTAAAGTCTCCCAAGCTAATAGACCAGATAGGCCCCTCCACACACAGATGGGAAAAACAGACTCTCCTTCTCTATTACTCCAGCCCACCGCTTAATGCAGCCAGCTATGACTTCAGAGGGAGGAGAAGGGGAGAGATTTGAAAAGAAGGGAAAGAGGCCACCATTAAGGGACGTGAGGGATGTTAATAGAAAAAAAGCAATATCATAATCAAAAACATAAACTTTTCAAATGGTATGTTCAACAGATAGAAATCTCTACATTGTTACCATAGCTAGAAACCTGATACAGCTATATTTTAAAAAACAATAAGTACTCAAAGGCTTCCATGCAGTTTATAGACACAGACATGCACCCACACAAAAGAAAATCTACAGGAATTTCGCGTCAGTTACAATTGCAGAGGTTTGTTTCGGACTTCCAAAGACACTTTACCCCCGTATGTTATGCTCTATAATTTTTAAATTAACCGAAGTAGACCTTGTCTTTACCAATGCAAACATACCCCTACACCAAGGCTGCATTCAGTTTGAGTGTGGTAAAACACAGGAAATATTTCTCTTGTATTATAATTTCTAAAGGATTTTCTATCCTACCACTTTAAGAACAGATAACACTAAATCCTTGGGCTGGGCACAAAACTATTTTTTTCATCTTTGACCCTCACTTTACCTTCATATCTTGACATATCACTATCAGTTGTTATTTTTTTCTCAGACTGATCTCTCATACAAAATTGTACTGTTTTTCTTCTTCTCTAAAGCATCCCAAAGTTACTTAGACCTTGGACAAATAAATATACCTTTTAGTCACTTTTTTCTCATTAGGCCGTACTCTTGCTATATTTTCTTTACAAAAATATCTCCTAAGCTCACAGGAGATCTATTCATTTAATTCCAGCAAACAATAAAGATGAATAATTGTTGTTTCTGCACACATTCTTGGAATATGATAAAGTGTGCTTGAAGAAGAGATTTGAGACATTACAAGAGCCCTGGGGTAATACCATAATTTGATGCCCTGGTTAAGGTCTTCAATTTCCTCTCTTCAAATCTCCAAGGGTACTACTGACTCTTCTGTTACAAATTTTTCAAATGACTGACTTCATCGCTGGATACTATTGAATGCTTAATCCATGCTTTATGTATGCCTTTTTGTTGCTTTTTCTTGTTTCAGCTCCCCAAATCCTCACTCTCAGCTTAAAGCTGACCTGTCTCCTGTTTCTATTTTTAGCAGGTCTTTTAGTCTACCTCTCCGTCTATGTTGCAACTCACTTATTTCCTCTGTCCAAACATGGGAAAAATAAGTCTAGCAAGAACTGACTGCTGAAAAAGTCATTTTTCCTCTGCCACTGAGCTTCTTACTCATACAGTCTCTTCAGATCAACCCCAAAGATTCAGGCATTCCTTCAACAGTCAGACACACATGGAGGTTTATCAGGAGGGATTGTGACTTTTGAGAAAGAAGTAATAAAACAAATGAATTGTAGTGTATTACAAAGAGATAGAGAGCAAAAAAGAGAAAGAGAGAGATTACATGTGTACATATTTTATGTTGTGCAGCACCCCAAAGTGCTTATGTGCTCATTTGGACTCAGAATTTTGCACTGTTTTTTTGTCTTTCTTACCTTTTGGAATGATATTATGGAAAAAGGACCCATCTTTATGGATTTACTGGTGGTGTCTACGGCTCAGTGAAAAGAATAGTCAACCTTACAATTGGAATGTTGTGGGATTCATTCCAGCTTCCTCCTATCATATGTCGACAAGCCCCTAGGCCAGCCACTTTACCCCAAGTTGCTTGCCAATCTGCTTATCAGTGTCTGAATGTGTGCGCGATTGTGAGTGTGATTGGGTGAATGTGGCTTTAGTGAAGGGGTGCCCAACTCCAGTTCTAGAGAGCTAGAGTCCTGCAACTTTTAGATGCATCCAACACACTGAATCAGATGGGTGCAGAGGCCTGGTAACGAGCGATTCATTTCATTCAGGTATACTGGAGCAGAGATTTATCTAAACATTGCATGATAGTAATTCTAAAGGACTGGATCTTGGCAGCCCTGCTCTAATGTAAAGCACTTTGATTGATGGGTATTAATGGACTGCATTCAGTCCATTTATCATTTACATAACATAGTTTCATAGTTCACATAATATTTAGCTGTCAAACATTTCCCAAAGCACTGTTCAATTCATCTTTAAATAATGGAAAGAGTATGACGCACCTGTAAACCTACCAAGACATGACTGTCCACCTAAACTGGCTGATAAAAGAGTCCAAGGAAGAAGGAGGTGCAGAAATCCACAGCTCAAGTGAAAGAATCTGTTGAAACATCATAGTTCTGCTCTCCAAGAGCCTGGCCAAAATGGATGAGTAGCAAGGCAAAAGCCATTATTTTTAAAATAATGGCTTTCGCCTTGCTACTAATAGCCTCTTGCTACTAATAGCCATTACAAGTCCAATTGAAAGCTTGTAGGTGACACAACTAAGATATGGAAGAGGGTGCTTTAGTCAGATGAGAAAATGTGACGTAGTTTCAAGAAATGCTGTGTGGGGAGATCTGCTTTATTCTCCATTCAGATTACTTATTTCTAAGGGCCAACAAGAATGCAAAGACTGCATAAAACAACTTTTTTCTTTTTTCTTCTTCTCAGAGCACTGCAGAGACTGTGTATAAACCTTCGCAACATTGCCCCCTAAAAGGATGTAGGGAAAACTGTATATCTCTCTTTGTTATGTGGGCTTATCTGGAAGGGTTAAGTAGCTTGCATTCATAGATGTGGAGAATTATGACAAGGTCTTAACACTGCACATTGCACTTTCCTCTGAACACATCATCCCTATGGTGAAACATAGTTTGGGACATTGTTTCATTAAAAATAAAGTCATCTTTATTTCCTGAATCCTCTACCCTTGTGCAGTAATCTTACTAACATGACAACAGCGACGTACTTCTCCTTTTCTGTCTCTAAAATAGAGAAGACTAAATAAAAATTAAACGCTTATTAAGTGAGGCTCTGTGAGCTTCTTCTTCTTACTTCTGATGTGTATTTTAATGCCATGTTTGCATCATTGACTAAACAAAGTTGGGATTTTAAACTAAAAACAATAACAGAAAATGACCTTATTAATACACTTGAAAAGCAACAGTGATTTTCAAAGAAATTTGCAATATAAAGAAAAATAAAAAAAGCAAATCTGCACACGACAAAAATGGCTGAAAACATTTTCAGGCTGACAGAAATGGTTCCTCAGTGGTAAAACTCCTTGGTGGGGTTAAACTTGCCATCAGTTTAACTCCACCAGAGTGGCATTCATAGATGACAAGTCATGTTCCGGTATACTTTAAGTGGGTTGCCTTTTTGATCTCAGGGACCATTTGCTCAGATCCACCATGTGAGTAACACTGACTGATTTGTATAATAGTTGACTGGGTGGAGGACATATCAGACTCCCCTGGAGACTATTACAGACTGCTGAAAGTATTTGGCCTCAAGAGAATGGTAAATAGATGGCGAAATGACAGACATGACGGGGGAAAAAATGAAAGAACAAAAAGTGACAATCAGTTGATTGAAGGAAAACTTGGTTAAAATGTAAACAATAGATTGCATACAGTATCAGACAGTGGGGGTGAGGAACTGAAGGGCAGATTGGACTGGTTGGAATTCTGAAGGATGAAGGGAGGGAAGAAAACCTCTGATCTCAGCAGAACACGGAGCCAGAGAGGTTTGGAATATGACAAAGTAAACAAATAAGTAATTAAATCACTGCCAAGGACCAGTGACAGAAAACAGCCCTCCCTTTACTGAGGCAGATGAAATCAAATGGTGAGGGGGGACCAAAGGGAGCAAGGGAGACAACAAATATCAAACAAATATGGAAATCAATCCATACAACAGGTTTGGAAGAAAAACAGACAAAACACACCATTAATGGCAAGATTAATGACACAGAAAACAGAAGCAAGCACTATGCTATCAGGTGAGGAGCCAAAGTCTAGACAACAGTGGGTTTCAACAGTTTTATGTTACAGCCTTGAGATATTCCACATATAACATTTGACGGTCACAATGCAAACAGAGCCGCTAATGTTTCGATTACACTTCCAACTTTACCCAATTTCTTATTTGAAATCTTTTTTCTTGCCCTACAGTGAGTGGTTATTAATTACAGTATAGAGCATCAAATGTAACAGGGTTATACTCATTGGAAATAAAGACAAATCAATTAAATAGTTAACATTTAAACTGTCTCTATCAGCAAACATTAGTGATTAGTGCAGTAAATGAGGCTAGCATTATCAAAACAATTGTCTCCATGTGGATTACTAGGTGGATTTAGATACTTACCTTAATTATGAGTTTTCCAACAGACTGCCAAGATTTCAACATCCCACATGTTCCATGACAGAGTTTGAAAGGTCCAATAAAAAAAACAGACCAAATTTGCTTTATACTTTCATCCTTTCTGTTATCTGCTTTAGGTCTTGCTCTCTCTTGTTGTCACAGCCTGAGTGAACTGCAGGCATGTCTCAACATGTTGTAGAAAATACAGTCTCATATTAAATAGCTTATAACATTTCTGAACTTCCTCAGACTTTATGTTTAAACATCTCACCAATACTAAAAATAGCTAACATAACATTTAAATATGGTGTTTAAACTGATCAGAAAAATAACAGATTTTTTAGTTTCTTATCAACCGATCACCAGTTAGGGCTGGTCAAAAATGAAATTGTCCAATTTTGGTCAACAGTCAATTTCTCAGTGCACCTCTAAAATTGGTGTCTCAGTGCACACATGTGGGTCAAAGAAAATGAAGCATTTGAGATTTTAAAAGATTTTAAATTGCTACTTAAGATTAGGGAAGAAGTTTGCCTGAGCCTAAACTTCCTAAGCTTTAAAAGTTATATGAAAAACAAGGGAAGGATGGATGGAGGAAAGCCACTCTAGAGTTCCCACTGAGAAAAATGATGAAAAGCCCCAGGGGATATAGACAGGTATAAATGGGCTTACAAGGAGAAGCACATCTGACAATAATATCTCAATGGGAAACAATCACCGTGTATTGGAGCAATCAAAGGGGGGTAGAGGAGTATGTGGTAAACAGGGGCAAACGTTTTTATGAAAATAACACAGAATAGATGCGAAGTGACTCAGTGTGGTAAATTGTTATGGCTCTAAGTGGGCATGAGGCCTGTTTCAAAAGTTATGAGGGAGAGTAAGGAATCTGAATTTGCTTTTGTACACCATAAAGACAATGGGAGGGAAGAAGAGTAGAAAATGATGATAAATACCCTAAAATCATGGTCTGTTGGGCCCTATGTGGCATTTCCTGTTCATGCTGACTTGCATAAACACAAGAATATCCCCTCCCCTTGCACCTTATCATAGTTATTATGGGCCCAGTAAAAGCAAAAAGACATCTTATCTCCAATCGTTTCCTTCTTATGTAAACTTTCAAGAATCTCATTTTCACTTATATCTTGGTTTTTCCTCTTGAAAAACTTTACCCACCGCACTAAACTTTTCCTCATCCCTCTTCCTTTCACCTGTCTCATCTCCCCATTTATTCCACTCCATGAGTACTGAAAATATTCCCTTACTGATTTTTTTTTCTAAGCTTCTTCATTTTTAGTATAATTCTTTCTCGTTTTTGCCACTTCTTAACATGTTATTCCCCTTTCCTCAAAAAAATGTTCTCCTCCATTCACTTTAAGCCCAATCTCAGCCTTTCACATCTCTTTCCACTCATTTCCCTCAACCTATTCACTTTCTCCTGGCAAACAACCCAGCTTTCCCACTGGGGTCGTCACGACAACAGGACCCCTTCAACACTCAACCAAGACTCACTGCTCAATCCCACCAGCCAGGCGAATAAACACAACAGGAGAAAGGCAGCTAAAGTTCCCAGCCTTGAAAACACATTCAGTGTAACTTTGCTGCTAAGTGCTAGTTAACCCATAAAAATTCACAACTACAGCCAGCGAGCTGTGCTATAACCATGGTGACGCAGGAACAAATGCTTAAGCAGCCTAAAAAGTAGAGTAGATGATTGAGACAGAGTGTGTGTCCCTTTTAGATTTGGTGTGGGCTTATGTATTTGTGTGTCGATGTGTGTGTGTTCTGGCATTTGTTACAGTGTAAGACGCGTTTTTCCAATATATACTACGTTGTGAGGACCCACTGCTCCTTATGGGGCCCAAAGCCTGGGCCCTATAACAAAAACTACTGTTATTGGCTTAGGGGGGTACGTTTAAGACTAAGTTGTTGATTGAGTTTAGGTCAGGCTTAGGGCTAAGTATGTACCGGTAATAGTTGGCTTAGGTTTAGGGTCAGAGTTAGGCCATACAAATGAATGGTAAATAAGTCAATGCGAAGTCTCTGTAAAGCTAAAATGACATAATAGGTGTGAGTGTGTGTGTGTGTGTGTGTGTGCGTGCATGTGTGTGTGATGATTTCATAATTGTGCAATTACAAGCAAAATAACACTGACTGATAGCTGTGTTGTGCTTGGCACAGACTGACAGTATGACAAAATGTTTCACTTGGTTACTTGCAAAACATTCATTAAAACTCTTTACTGTCAAGGTTTTGCATTGTAATGCAGTTCAACTATATACTTGTTATCCTTATTTTAGGTCAAATTCAATTTGAGGGGATTACAAGTTATAGATGCAGGAAAAAAACACTTTAGAACTTTTTAAATGTGATTTGCATTAGTTAACAACCTTCCAGTCCTTCCAGGCATTACCACATACCACTTACCACTTAAATCTTTTTCATAAGGCAAGAATCACATACCAGTTGTTTTAGAGCAGGACTCATGATGCCGTCATGTGTGGATGTGCACAGAAAGATGAGTTACATTTACATGTGGAAGTCATACATTTCTGAATTCTGATCTTTGAGTAAAGTGGAAAAGTGTTAATGAAAACAGAACCAATGTGTTGACTAAACAAGAATGGTTCTATTATTATTAACTCGACAATACAAGAAGTCACACTAACATCTGCACCATTTGTTTTAATGAATTTAAGTGTCCAATGCTTCTTTTTGTACAAAGGCATTTTTCTGGTTTTAATTAACTACAATAAACAAGCAAGTCATTTATGAAGTTTCTCTCTTAGATAGCAATAAAATAAAAAATAAAAATCAGAAGTGTAAGTCAAAAATTCTGGAAATGGGCTCTTTGGTTCATTCCACATGAATACTCAAGAAACAAACAATTTTGTGTTAAAAAGTCTTCCCGCAGAGCCATTTTTTTCAGCAAACTGTATAACATGAAGTTGTCACCCTAAATTTAAAACAAAAAGACAACTACCATTCTTTCTGGCCAAAGCTAAAATGTAAAATAAGCAATCACTAAATTTAGCAGTTATCAAGTGCTTATTGAATGGAACTGTTCTGTCATTTAACAGTCCAGGAAAGCCACTGTCCTATGTATGTTAGATGTTTCCTGTTTCACACCTGCTGGTTACTGTTTCTATTGTTAGGTGAGCAGGTATTGACTTTGCTCCCAAAATAAATTTGACACCAAGACAATTAACAGCACAGGAGTACTATACAGTGATGAAAGTTTAATTACCCGCTTTTAAAGTGTCTGTGTGGCAGTCCCACTTTTGCCAGTTTGTGGTCTTCCACCCAACAAGGTACCTTAACAGAAAAACTAAAGACAAACACACACATAACTAAGTCCCTATTACCATCTGGAGTCATGTCTCATCATGCCCAATGCCTGCCATTACTCTGCCGCTTCATTGTTTGCACCTAAATTAAATCTAAACAATATTTAGCAAAGTAGAAAGCAGTTGTTAAGTGATAAATAATGAAATTCGACTCCAAGTTTTTGCTACGCAGACAAACACAGTATAACAGCCATTATACCTAAATTATCATAATTTTCAAAGAGGCCACCCACAGACAGCAGGACATTTTGAGGGTTGGGTAAGGGTTACAACCAACATGGTTTGGTACAATATAGTATACAGAAATGCATACATCAAACAAAGAAATACAAGAAACTGCTTTGCAAGTGTTTCATAGTAAAAGAAAATAAGCAAAAACAAAAGCATTTCTTTAGAAATCAGTGGTTATCAATGTCACGTTGGCAGCCAGAGCCAGGTGTTGAGCAAGAAGCAAACATAGAGAGAGACAAAATCAGAGAGTAGACTGGGCATTGGTTCAAGGTACAAAGTCTTTAACTTCCCATTTTCAGTAAGCTGCTTTTATGCTATGCTGCTATTTGTGTGAAAGATCAATCAATCTTGTTTGATTAGAATAATCCTTCTCAACAGCTTGCAGTGAGATTATCAGTAACATTTTACACAGTTTTAGATGTGGATTACTAACAGCCTGCATATCAAAAGACAGCACTGATATGACTAATATACAGAGCAAAAAACAGAACCTGAGAAAAGAAGTTTAAACTATGGGAAGCTTTAGATATTATAGTTTCATACTTTAGAACCATGAATGCATCAGCAGACATTCACACACATTTTATCCTTCTCCCTGCTATTATCTCTTTATGCTCACAGGTCTATTTTATGTAGCAAGTAACCTTAAACTTAAGGTAAACTTAGGTATCAATTAATTATGCATTAGCCTGTGGAAATTCTAGCAAGTACCAGCAACACATACACCCCAGGCCTGTGCTGCAATAGTGGGTCTAACACTTAATTTAAACTGGTAATTTAAGAGGTTCATGGGGATGGAGAGGAGGAATAACATCACAAATGAAAATTAGTTACCCATTAGTTAACGGTAAACCAACCCTAAGTTAGCCCTACACCTAAATTAACCCTAAGTTTGCTAACCTCATGTACATATTAAAACCTAAAGTAAAAGTAAAACATAGTTGTTGTTTTTTTTACATATTTAACTAAAGTTAGGATGATATGTTGTGTTTGAGTATCTGAAAGCAATTTTCAGCATATCCATACAAATAATAAAGGATTTTTCACATTACCACTTTAAGGGTTACTGAAGCAAAGTCAAAGTCTTTGAAGTTGTCAGCGTTGCTTGAGGTGATTTTGGAATGAATGGGATTGTTTGACTATAACAATGTGATGACAGATTGCCCTGCATTTCAACCACCAAAAATGTCTAGACTGAAAGGCTTTCCTGATTAAGTGTTAGATCCTTTCAAATCAATTGTAAGCATTTCACAATTATAAAATGTTAATGTCTATTCCAGTAAACCAATTTTAATAAATTATGCTTCATTACTGAAGGTAAATAAATATCTTCCCATGGTCCAGAGCTAAAGAAATTCATGAAAATCTTTAGCCACACCTAGTTTCTTACTCTTTTTCTGATTTATTTAACCCTAGACTCTTTTTTATCCTTAGAAGTTTGACTTCAGTTGCTGGTTGCATTTTGGAAAATATTAATCTCAGTTATTGTACCTGACTATTTTCAGAAGAATTATTTGCTTATCAAGCAACTTAACTTAACAGTGCCTAAATTGATCTTTTGCCAAGTTGTCTGTTATAGGTTAGATGCAACATTGATTTCATCACTCATGTTTAGGAGTGTTTTTTGCTTTTTGCTTGAATTATTTAAAGTCAGTTATTGCGGCATTCAAGTTGTCTTGAAAGCCAGAACTTTGATAGGGTAATAATATCACAACCAAATTCAGCACCCTCCAGTAGGATGTGCATTTGCATAGGGTTAGGGTCAGTGACCAGGCTAACTAGTATTAGCAGTACAAGCTAACAACAATGTATTTCCATTTTATACATCGAGGCACAAAAGGAGCATGTTTACATTTAGAGATTGTGCACAACTTTGAGTGTATATCAAATAAACAGTTGATTCCTGCAACTACACACGGCGGCCATATTGGATATTGACCTCAGGATGGCTTGACAATGTCCAATTTTCCAAATCAAAAATTTCACTGCCGCAAGCGTTCTATTTGATCATTCCGGCTTGAGACTTTCTTCCAAGTACATATCCAATGCATCATATAACTTACTTAAAGAACACAAAAAGGCAAATCTAATGAAAAAAGGATGGATTTAAAGAGTGGGCTATAAATTAATATATAAAAAAATTTCTTGCATAAAAATAAAACTATGGGTCCTTGTGAGCAAATTTTAAAAAAGGTTGGTTGATTAAGTTTGTACAGTTCTGTTGTTCCTTTAGAAACAAATCAGACCTGAATTGTTTACTTTAGATATAAACCGTCAAACTGAGTTAGAGTGTTACTGCAATGAAATCACATATTTACTTAATGTGTCCGTGCCTGACTGCAGTAATCTCTACTAGAGAAAACGTTCCACAAACTTGGCACACAGTATCAAAGTGTCCTGCAGAAAAGATGTCTTTAAAGAACTCTGCTACAGCCCAAAAGGTACTCAATATACTAATTGGCCATTCTAAAGCATTACTACATAAGATCTCCCATTTAATATGCTTCGCAATATATAAACTATACTATAATATATCTGCACACCCCCAACCCTTTGCTATTACATTTGGCTTAGGTGTTGCAGGACTCATTTTAATAGTTCTCACTGGGACTCCCCTGGTAATGCATGCTTCTTTGTTGCATTTAGGTGTATCTTTCATATAAATATACAATATATTTATACAATAACTTAAAACATGACTTTTAGCAGTTTATTTTTCATCTGTTTTCAAGAACAAACTCATAACACATGTACACAGTGCAAGTTTCCAGGCAAGAAGGAACAACCTTCTTGGTGTTCAAAGAGAATAGGCGGAGATCTTCAAAGCCGTACACACAGCATTGAGGTCTGAATGAATGATGCATTGAAAACACTACTCTTTTTTGGGTGCCTTGCTGACAAAAGCCCTGTTTCCCATTCAGAAGACAAGGTCATTAGATAATGCACACAAGGACCCTAAGGTCACACGGTGGGGGGCGGGATCGTTCAATGAATCAAGCCTCCCACTCTGTTCTAAACAAACTCCTCAGCACCTCAAGCTGCACATGTGCACATTAAAAAAATACATATTAGCTTGCACAGACAAATCCTCAATCCCTAAATCTTTCCAAAACACACAAAAAGAGAGGGTAGAAATCAGACATTACTGAATCCCTCTCAAACCTCATTTACTCACCCTTCTAAACTTTACCAAGTCAATGTTAAGGTATTCTCTCTTTTTTCTTGTTTTTTTTTCTATTTTGAGACATCCAAGCTGAAAGGAAACACATGGAAATCACTGGATCAGTGAGGTACCAGAGAAACACATCATCCGAATCACCCCTACAGTTCCACAGGAGATCATTAGCTTGGACCTTGACTTAGAGACAGCAACATTTAATAAATTAGAATGTTCAACAAATTGGTATGTGTTATTTTATTTTTTATTTTATTTAGGATTAAAAGTATCTTTTGAAAATGAGAACCTTTAAGCTGGTATTAAGCATACTTTTTATTAAATCCGATATTTTAATCTTTTAATATTTTAATCTTAAACGATGTGTTTTAATTAGCTGTAAGCAAAAAAATCATCAAAACTATATATATTATATATATATATATATATAAATATATATATATATATATACTATATATATATATATATATATATATATATATATACCCACAGTCTGGCCGGACTACATCAGAATTCGAAAGAAGGCCCAGCAGAGACTGTACTTCCTGAGGCAACTCAAGAAGTTCAACCTTCCACAGGAGCTGCTGGTCATCTTCTACACTGCCATCATTCAGTCTGTCATGTCTTCATCCATCTCAGTGTGGTTTGGCTCATCCACAAAACAGGACAGGTGCAGACTGCAACGAATAATCAGGACTGCAGAGAGAATAATTAGGGCTGACCTTCCCTTCATCCAGGACTTGTACGGGTCCAGGGTCAGGAAAAGAGCTGCTAAAATCTCTGCAGACCCCACACACCCTGCACACAAACTGTTCAGAGTTTTACCTTCAGGCCGCCGCTACAGAGCACTGTTCACTAAAACCAGCCGCCACAGAGACAGTTTCTTCTCCCAGGCTGTTTCTCTGATGAGCATTCAATAGAGTACAAAACAACAGCATACAGATGTTGCAAATGCACCTTTTTATTTATATATGTGTACATTGTAAATATGTATATTCTGTAATGCAAAAACAAAACCAAAGAGCAAAGTGTACCGGAGTCAAATTCCTTGTTTGTATGTACAAACCTGGCAATAAAGATGATTCTGATTCTGATTCTGAGAATACTACACATATCCGGTGGGTGACAGATGTGTGGAGGTCAGACAACAATAGCTAGACAAGCTTGAGAATAGGGAAAGGCAAAGTAGCTATCTCTAAAACCAGAATATGTCAAATCCTAAAGCAGACAACCAGCAGCAGCTAAAGACCATACCAGGTGCCGCTTCTGTCAACTAAGAAGAAACCTAAGACTACAATTTAAAAAAAAAAAGTAGCCAAAATTGGACAACAGCAGATACCTAACCTGGTCTGACGAGTCTTGCTTTCAGGTGCAATGCTGTGTGAGCTCAAATTTTGCCATAAACAACATGACTCCATCCTGCCTTGAATAAATGGTTTAGGCTGGTGGTAGTAGTATAAAAATGTGGGGGTTATTTTCTTGGCACACCTTAGGCCTCTTAGTGCACAAGAATTGTTTAAATGCAACACACTACCAGAGTAATGTTACTGATCATGTCCATCCCTTTATCACCACAATGTACCCATCTTCTGATGCCTAATTCCAGAAGGATAATGCACCATGTAACAAAGCTGGAATCATCTCAAACTGGGTTGTTAAAGGTGGCAATGAGTTCACTGTACTCCAATTGCCAAAACGTTATCAGTGTTCAGCTTATAGTGCACCTCTGGGATTTGGTGGCACAGAAGATTTGTGTCATGGATGTGCAGCTGAAAAATCTTTTTAATGCCATCATGTCAATATGGACCAAAACCTGAGGAACATTTCCTACACATTGTTATATGCATACAATGAGAAATTACGGCAGTTTTGAAGCCTAAAGGAGATCCAACCCAGTACTACCAAGGTCCAGCTAACTTTCCTAGAGAGTATAGCTAGAGACGACCTGTTTGATTCTGGAAATGACCCAGCCCCTAACAAACGAAGAGTAAAAATGAATCTATATGCAGAGAAACAGGTTGCTTCTGTTTGGAGAGATGGTTGTGTCACCACAGATAGACTGAGCAAGCTTTGTGACAGAGAAAAGCAAAAGCAAAGCATCAGATGGTGAGGTTACAACTTAACGTCATCTAATAAAACCAGCAAAATGAGGAAAATTAGTAATTTAAGGACTGTTACTATTTTTGAACATTCGAGGTTTCTCCCCTTTTTCATTGCAGATATGTTTAACCTAATGTGTAATTACTGCCATGTGCTGGTTTGTATGATTGTTTCTTATGCAAGCCGTGTTAAATGTAAAATTAAAGAGTCTCTCCCTGAAAGAGCGAACCCTGTCTGAGATCAGCACACCGGCAGAAACACGATCCCAGGAGAGCTCCCACTGGAGAGACAGCAGCCCCAGAGCGCAGGGCCAGGGTGAGGCCACCAACAGGCTGCAGGCCAGGTGCTGCTCTCTCCAGCGTTAGTACATCACCTTATCGCGATAAAACTGCATGCATTCGTCTGCTACCGTTGTGCTGGTAAATATAGCAGAAGTAGCGTGCAGCTTCCTGAGTTGGCCAACTCTACATCCCCGACTGGATTCAAATCAAACCCCCATTACGCAACTGCGTGCGCACTCTCGTTATGCAGAACTATGAGACTATAAAACAATGTGAAGAGCAAGGACGTGTCAGCAAAGGCATGAAAGTTGCAGAAAGTATTACTTTTAGACTAAACGCATTATAAAAAGTGTTACCAGTTGGTGGAGGAGCGGGGGTTGAGGATGTCCTCTTTGGCTGTGAGCAGCGACAGGCTGTAGGTGTCAAGGTTGACCGTTTGCCTATTCATTATCGCAAAAAAGTTCCCGGACCACTCCCGCACAACTTCAAGTGTTCACGGGTCCTGGTGGGGTTTGTTTGGGGACAGGGCAATCTGTTGGAAGCGGCCGCAGAATTGTCAAAGATCGGCCTGGAAAAGACGCACAGAAAAATGATGCAGATTCAGGCGATGTAGTTCCAAAGCAGAGCGGGCGATGTGTGCGCACTCACGGTTTGGAGGATAGACTATGACTGCATGCTGGTCTTTGTGCAGCTGGGTGGAATAAGTTTTCACCAAAAGCCCCACCTCCTGTTGAGAGAGTGGAAAGCATAATGACTGCACTCGCTGGGTCATTTGGAGGAAAGTGTTCCTGTGCAATGTCTGTCAATTGACAACATTTCCAGTTCATAAACGGAACTTTGGTAAAACCTATTTTATGTAAATAAACTGATCGACTGTTATACAGCAAACAAAAAATAAATAAATAAATAATTGATTAATATTACGTATATTTAATAATTCAGTTCCAAAACTGAAGCTCAGAAACGGATACATTTCAAGACTTTATTTCTGTAGATTTTAATGGATTATGGTTTATAACTAAAACCCCAAATTTTGTTTTCTCACAAATGTAAACTGCTTCGAGTGCCACCACAAACAGATGTATCCAAGACATGGGCTACAACTGTTGTTTTCCTTGTGTTGAGCCACTCCTGAACCAGAGACGAATGTGAGAAACATCCTACCTGGGCTGATGAGAAAAGGACTGCATTTATATACTATTGTAATTATTAAAGAAAATAAATTTTGTCTGTGAGTCACAATCATTTAAATTACCTGATTGGATACAATTGTGAACAACCAGCTTCTTCAGCATTGATCTTTTTGCCCTTCTATTTTTGTAGAGGGTGTCTGCTGGACAACCGTCTCACCATAATTGTGTAGGTCATAACATTACCGTAACGTAATATTTATTTATTTAAAATCAACATCAAGTATTGGTTTTATGTAATGTTGAAAGTTGAGTTGAGTTTTCTTAAGGTGTGTAGCCATATTCAATGAATCTAAATGAGTTTCACCATTTATTAAATTAAAAGTTTGTTGATACTATATATTCAGATCTCATAATGCCTTAAGTTACACATTTTCAGCATGCAGACAAATCAGTTATTTTATTTATTTTGTGGTAATTTCATTAATGACAGAGCTTTTTTTGAACAAATATGCTTTTGAGAGAGACTGCAGCGACAAGTGCAACAGTTCTGGTTATTCTGACAGCCCTTCTTAAACCTTTTTTTGTCTTTAAAGCGGCCCCCAGTGGGCCCTGACAGAGTGCAGAAAAGCAAGTTACAGACAAGGCTATCTCTCAACAAGCCACAGAAGGGCCAGTTTCATGGGAACTGGTTCTGATTATTGCAAAAAAAAACAGTCTCAGTATTAAAGAGCGACTGGGGGTCTTTTCAGTCACACACACAAACTGACAGCAGACTCATAGACATCATTTGCACTACACACACACACTGTGAGCACTCATGCACTTGTATTTGGCAGTGGGTCACTAGTACAAGGGTTTAGGATTGTGGATTATGTGAATGTACTTGAGCTCTTTAATTTGCTTAGCTGCCATTCTTAGATAATCCAGGAAAGATGCAGAGGATAAAAGTCACAGGTTTTTATACTCTGAAGTCTCACGCCTATGTTATTTACAAGAAATTGGTCTTTTTCATTATGAGCCGTTGTACAGGACATAAGGTTTATGTGGAAATAGTTCACAATGCCTAAGTAATCCTCTAATGGACATAGGATTGACACAGACACACATGCAATCCCCCATGAAAGAAAATACTTCCTTGCAAGGGAAAGAGTATTAATTTAAAAGACAATTATATACACTACCAAATGTCTAGTCAAATGTTTGGATGCACCTTTGTCATTCAGTAGCTTCTCTTTACTTTTGTTACTTTCTACATTGTAGAGCCATAGTGAAGACCTCAAAACTATGAAGCAAAAGTATATATAATTATGTAGCAAACAAAAAATTGTGAAATATCTCAAAACATCTTTTATATTTTAGAGTCTTCAAGATAGCCCCCTTTTTGCTTTGATTACTGCTTTGCACACTCTTGGCATTCTCACTGTGAGGTTCATGAAGTAGTCACCTGAAATGGTTTTCCAAAAGTTCCCAGAGGTAGGAATAAAAGTAAAGACAAACCCTTCACAAGAGCTCAAGAATATAACAACATGGAAATGATCAAATTAAAAGCACAAACAACAACCCAAATAATCTGAGGATTGTGACAGACTGACTTTAAAATTTGTTTAAAAATACAATTTGGAAAAGTCTATAAGGACATTTTTACTGTTTTATCCCTAAATATAATCCAGTTCAATTAAATGCTTACAAATTTAACTTAATTATTAAATTAGAGTCCAGCTTTGTGTGTAATTTAATCCTGGAATAATACAACTATTTTGTGTAGGCCTCAAATGTTCATTAGTGAACAAACCCCATCATGAGGATCAAGACAACAAGGCAAGTAGGTCAGTGATAAAGCTGTGGAGAAAATAACTACGTGAGCAGACCATCCCCATGGTGAAACATGGTGGTGGCAGCATTATGCTGTAGGGATGGTTTTCTTCAGCAGGGCAGGGGAATCATTTAGAGTTGATGGGGAGATTGCTGGCTAAATACAGGGCAATCCAGAAAGAAAAACTGAAAGAGTCTGCAAAACACTTGAGACTGGGGTGGAGGTTCACCTTCCAGCAGGACATACAGTAAAGTGGTTTAGATCAAGCATATTAATCTGTTAGAACGGCCTAGTATAAAAATGGCCCAGTTTAAATATAATTCAGAATCCGTGCCAAGACCTGGAAATCAGATCATTTCAAAGTATTCACCACTCTGTGTTGGTCAATCTTGAAAAGACCCATTGGAATGCATTGAATTTTGTGGTTATTAAGAGATAAAATTTGAAAAACATGCTTCCAACATAATTGCAGTTTTTATTCTCAGGACTTTCTTGTTACTTTGGTGTTTTAAGACACTTAATGAAAAGTAAAGAAAAGAGTGGCAGGTCAAGATTATAAATTAATTTTTTTAGAAAACGTATCTAACGACTTAATATCTACAAGTGTGGTACAGGACTATATTATGTATTTGAATAATAATGACACATTAAATACACTTGATACTTAGCAAATTTAATTCAGGACTTGTTTGATGTTAAATGCACTCTATTCCCCACACACACTTTTAATCAATATCAATTCAGAGTTCTGTGACTGCTGTTTTGGCTGCAGTTTGCATGCTGCCAGGACAAGCAGCCTGACATCCTCACGCTGCTATTATTCTTACGACTTCCTGCTATTAGAAGCTCTCCTGCCTTTCCACCCTTCCAACTGTGGATGAGAACTGCAGTGCTGTTATGCTCCACTTCAGAGGACTTTGGCATTTCCTCTGCTGGGGTGCGGTGGCAGCTGTTGTTGAGGATGGGGTCTAAATGTGGGAGTTTTGTTCATCCAGGGGATTTGTGTGTGTACGTACATCTGTGTGTGTGCATGTCTGTATGTGTGAATGGGAGCTAATGGGATTTTTTTTTCCTCATTTAGTGAGTTTTCTTCTCCATTGGTAGGAGTCTAATTGTTCAGTTTCCTGACTTCCTGGCATAGCCTAAACCAGTGGTCTGAGGGTGGGTGACAGAGTGCTGAGTGGTCCAGTCAGACACATCCTCCAAGGGTCCCTTTTGTTCCTTAACTCACTCTGCACCAATGCAGATGTCTTAAAGTAGTCAGTACATCCTATGACTGACCCATGTGCTTAAGATGTTATGTGAAAGACAGATCATAATCTACTTCCAAATTTACAAAACAACCTTTTAATCAGCAACTAAGCTCCTTCTTTGTAGGTTTGTCTAATTGCAGATCTTTACTGGGGAATATCAAGGTTTTCATGACAGATTTATGTGAACGCAGGCTTGGAGCATGGTGTTAGAAGGTCAGACATGTGTTTGGAGTATGTGAGTCACACCTTGAGCTTTGACCTGCTGTTTTGTTGCATGCACCGGCTGAAATTCCTGTGTGAGCCCTTTGAGAGGCAAGAAACTGTTTACCCTTCGTCACTACTTATGTTCAAGTTGTCCTTAGAACGAAATTTTGCTGCAACATATTCTAGTATGTTGATATTTGCACCAGTGAATTTCTTAGTCTGAACTTGTCATACTAGATCCTATCCACTTATTTATTTATTGTACAATGAAAGGAGAAGTAATTCGATTGTAAAACCACACAATTCAACTGAAATAAATCTCTGTGCCAAATCATGCTGGAGAACAATCCTTCACTTATCAAACCTGGTAACTGCAACACATTCCTTGGATTCTGGTGGGATGAGATTTGATTATGGTTCATGTTTTAACACGGATATTGGGTAAATCTAAGTGGCTGGTTTCAAAAACCAAAACTTAGCTGAATAAATGTTCCTGTACAGGTCATTGATGGGTGACCGAGAGCAGAAGAAGGAAGTTGTGTATTTTTTTGACACATCCTCCTCAAATTACAATAGATTAATCCATAGTTGCCTTATTAAAAGTAAGGCAACAAATTTGCTAAATGTCCAGACTTATCTAATGAAGCTTATCTTATCATTCAAATGTTGTGAGGTGCTTTGCTTTATCTCACCTCTTTAACTCACTTATATTCCGAAAGATATTTCAGCAGGTGGCAGAGCTGAAGTTTAAACTTCCCAACTTCAAATTAGAGAAAGACTGTTTTTTTTCTCTGAGTCAAGGCCACCTCAAACTTTTTACTATCCTATTACATGTCTATATTATTCTATCATAATATTTCCCAGGTGTTTTGATCTATTTAACCAGATTCTGTCTTGGTAACTTTCATCTCAGTCATTCAGGTGTGTGTTTTTATTTAAGAGTGACAGTGTCTTGCAAAAGCATTCATCCACCTTTGAAATTTTTCACTTCTTGTCATTTTACAATCATACATTTCAACCCTGAGTATTTTATTTGAATGGTATATGACTGACACGAAGTAAGTAAAAGTGCTATTTTAATTCTGTTGCTATTTTACAAACTTGTTTTATATCGTTCATTATTTATTCATATGGGTAGTAATAAGTTACATTTACTCCATTACCTTTACTTGAGCAATGTTTTGAAAAAAACAGAAAAAAATGTACGTTGGTGTGTTTTTTCTGCAACATACTTGTACTTCAACTTGAGTAATGTTTTCTTAAAGTAACCCTACTCTTGCATAAGTATAAGCATATTTTAACCAAATATATATAGGAGTACATTGCATTGTTTAAAGATACATAAGAAACCTAATGGAGATATTGATTTCAAAAGCTCTATGTTATGAAAAGGTTAGTTTTTTTGTCTCATAATTTGTTGTTTTGTAAAATTCTTTTTTAATTTTTACTCTTTATTTCTTTTTTTGAAAATACCTGAATTATGATCACATATTTTTCAGAAAATAAATGAGACATTACGATCAAATGGTTATTTAGTACTTGTGTACTGTTATTACAAAATACTTTTTTAGTCATACCTGAGGATTTTTTTAATGATGACTGACTTTTTAGGTGCTCACCTTTGATCACAATGTGCCTCAAACCTTTGATCTATTTACTTGCAAGTTGTCATTCTATTGTTTAATTCAGACATTCGGACGTATGCTTATGAGTGTGTGGGAAAGACTTGAAAGTGTTGCTGATGTGGAGAAGTGAGTTGAAAATGTATGCCACTTATAAAGCTGTCAGATGGGGTCAAATACCTTAAGAATGTTCCCTTGAAAGACAATTAAGGTCAAGTTAGAGATACCCAGACATGATAACAGGAAGTGAAAAGTCTGAAGAAAGACAGCAAAGTCACGCTTATCTTTTGGCTCTGATCTGCACAAGTTCTGTTAATCTGGAAGTCTTCTCATCAGTCTTCCAGGTGAGGTCAGCGCTCAGCTATGCGGCTTCACAACAACTTTGAGATATCTGTCCCTTGGGCCTCGGCGTGTGCATGAGTTAGCCACATAAATGTACATGCTACATTCAGTTTGAAAGTACGTTCTTGTTCTTGAAAACAAGCAAAATAGTATTTTCTAAATTGGCTCCTCCCATTGACATCATAAACAGAACCATTTGGCTTCCTTATACTGTAGTTTTAGAGATCACTTCCCTTTCATGAAACATGACAGGCCTAAACAACTGAAAGCTTATAGCCATTTGAAACAAAACAGTTTCTAAATTAGACCAAGGTGCCATAGTGTTAACTATTTAGATTTTAAAGGCCCTAATTTTGAGAGACATGTCTGGGGTTTGTTTATGGAGCCAAACGTAGGGAGGTCTAATTTACATCATGTAAATTAATTTAGAGGAGGCCTGAAAACATGAAGGAATGTGCTGTCATTGAATCTGCTGCCCTCCTTTAGGTAGTGCCTCTCATTTGTTTTCTCTTGATCTTTTTCGCATTTTGTCATGTTCTGTTACAGCTTCAAACTTCACTGGATTTTACTGGATTTTTATTTTTAAAAAAACACCACAAAGTAGTGCATAAATCTAAAGTGGAAAGAAAATTATAAGGTTTTTTTTTTTGTTTTTCCGCAAATAAAAGTCTGAACCAATCAAGTTGCAATGAAGTTTGATGGAAGTTGACAGTTTTCAATGGATTCCTAATTGACTGCAGGTCTGGACTTTGACTGGGCTTTTCTACAACATGAAAATGATTTGGCTATATGTTTAGACTCACTGTTCTGCTAGAACCTCCACAACAAAGTCAAATGTTTTGAAGTTTCTAACAGGTTTTCTTCCAAGATTGCCCTGTCTTTAGCCCCATCCATCTTCCCATCACCTCTGATCAGCTTTATTGACCCTGCTAAAGAAAAGCATACTCATAGCAGTTTGGGCTGTTTTTCCTTTTCTCCGACTTTCAGTTTTGGTGGACAGTCTTGTCTTAGTAGATTTGCAGTTGTGCCGTACTTAAATTGTCCGATGATGAATTGAATAGTGCTCTGTGAAATGTTAAAGTCTATAACCTTACCCTTGTTTAAACTTCTGCACAGCTTCATCCCTGACATGACAGTTGTGTTTCTTGGTCTTCATGATACTGTTTGTTCAGAAATGTTGTCTAACAGTCCTTTGAGGCCTTTACAGAGCAGCTGGATTTATACAGAGATTACATTACACACAGGTTGAATATTTACTAAAATGGTGACTTCTGAAGGCAGATTGTTTCACTGTTCTTTATTTAGGTGTATCTTAGTAAATTGGGCTGGATATAAGCAAATACCTTTTTAGGTTTTTTTATTATTAACAATGCTAAAAAGCATGTATCAGGTTTCTTCCACTGCGCAATATGCACTACTTTGTGTTGGTATATAACAAATAAATCCCAATAAAATGCATCAAGGTTAGTGGTTGCAGATATGGGGTATGATGCCTGTGCAAGGCACTGCACATTGTGCAGTTTGGTTTCTCTATTCAATAAACTGTCAATACATTGGGTGTGAGACCCTATTACTCAATAAAATCTCAACAACGTGAACATTTTTGGCTCCCATTAATTAATGTGGACAAAAAAATGTTCTGTTTTTGTCTCAGTCACTAAGAATTAAAGCTTTCTTTGAATCCTCAATCAGCTCCTTCAGAGCAAAATCCTTCTGCCCCAGTGAATGAGCACTGTATAACATCATATTTTGCTCTCATTTAGACTTACATTATCTGCTTCTAAAGAGAACCAAGGAAATTACATCCAGATGTGGTAATGTCAGCTTGTCTCAGTGACTCACAAAGCTGTGTTCTGCGAGAGCACGGGCAAGGCTTTGAGGGAAATTTGAACACAGTCCACGGCTCAGACTTGTGCTGCAAAGGAGAGGTCTGTAATCAGTGTTAAACTGGGGATATTTGATTGCTTCTTTTACAAGAGAATCAAAGGAAAACTGATCCACGTCACTGTCTGGTAAAAGTCTGCTGGTTAACATTTGAACACATATGCTTTCCCAGAAAAACTGAAGGTAAGTGTGACTGTAACAGACACACGTAAAAATAGCACGTACACTCAAATATTCCTCTGCTCTGGAGTGTTACCTTCCCTCATGATTATTTGAAAGTATCAATTATCGGCCACATCACTGAATGTCGTCATTACAACATCTCCCATGTTTCTGTGGGTCCGTGTGATCCTGTTATCAGTCTAATTAAAAACTACAACTCCCAGTGTATTGATATTTTGAATGCATGTCTGTTTCATTCTTCCTCTGATAAAATGTAACAGGACAAGATGTCATTTTAAATTAGTAGCTCTAGTACTGTATGGTATTTTCTTTTTATGTAGCACACAACAATTCATAATCTCTTTTCACCACAAGGTGGCAAAGCTGCATCAAACTTAATGTATTTGCGGGTGAAGTTCTGTAGTTCTGTGACGTTTTAAGGGCAACGATAGACAAAAGAAAAAGAAAAAAAACTGAATAAATGTGGTTAATAAAAGTATTTTGCTTGTCTTTTTCCTTGTGGATTTTTTTATATTGACTTTCTATTGACACTAATGTCTGCAATGTGCTTCAGTGTAGGATTCAAATGGATGATGAAACCACTGTAAACAAGGCAAGAATTTGTACTTCACTACCCCAACAAAATTAGAAAAAGTTTCTGGTTCTTTTGTGTCAACACACGGACACTAACAAGATTAAAGAAAGTTAGCTGGAAATTTGGTTCACATTTCTTCAGCTCTTCTCTTCTCACGTGCCCTTCACAGCAAAAGGTACTTTCATGAAGATGGAATTAAATACTCTAACCCGTGTTTGGGTACTGCCACAGGTTCTCAATTAAATTTAGACCGAGACCATTCTAACACTTGACTACATTTTGATCCAAACCATTCTATTGTAGCTCTTGACTCTAAAGGGTGCCCAAGTTCAGTCTTTGAGAACTGCTATCCTGCAATGTTTAGATGCATTCCTTCTCCAAAGCACCTAATTCAAATAGCTAAATTCCCTCATCAGCATGTCATTCAGCTCTGCAGAGGTCCTGTATTGAGCCATTCATTTGATTTAGGTATGTTGAAGCAGGGATGTATCTAAAAGTTGCAGGATAGTAGCTCTGGAAGAGTTGGACAGCCTGGGTCTAACACGTTTCGTTCCAGGTCCTGTATTTAGCATTTAGCATGATGCAGCCACCATTACATTTCATGGTGGGTATGATGTGCTCAGAGTGTTTCTACCACACATAGCATTTCGGATTTAGGCCAAATAGTTTAGATTTGCTCTCATTTGACCAGAACACTTTCTTCCAAATGTTTGTTGTATCCCCTATATGGCTTGGCCAGATTTGTGGAGTGCACAATGAGTAGTTGACTCATATCCAGCTGTCCTCCCTGTGGAGAATCTTTCTGCCTTGCTTTTTATATTGCAATTGATATTACTTTTTAACATAACCCCGCTGTAAATTTCTCCACAACTTTATCCCTGACATAATTGGAAAACATTTTCAAATGTATGTATAATTCTTTTTCCACTTCCCATTTATCCAATACTTTGTCTTAGTCTATCATATAAATTCAAAATAAAATTGTTTGATGTTTGTGGTTAATGACAAAACGCGAAAATTTGGAAAACTGCAATCTGCAAAACTTTTGCTGTATGTTTTATTTGTTTAAGTTTGTGTTTTTCTGTATTTGCGTTGTTTAATCTATTTACATTACCCCATTTTGGTTGTTTGCATTACCTAGTTCAGGATCCTCATGACACATTTTACACCTATTTTAACGATCTGATGTAGATGTTATTATCATGTAAAATGATCAGCACATTTGAAATATGTACTTGGATTTATTTTTGCTGTAAAACCTCCAGAGAAGATTTAAGCATTATCAGAAAAGTGTTTAATATTATATTGGACTTTAACTATGGAAACATTAAATCAGTAACCAGCGCAAAGCTGTCAGGATTATTGTAATACTGTGTTTAATCATAAAAGAGAGTGACTGTCAGATTACTTGATACTGCTGAGGACTCTCAGATAATCTCAGGTTTAATATTGTGAAGCAAAGTCAAACAAATTTATTTCTGTGTGATAAAGTCTTAAACACACCAGTAGGCTGATGAAATCATCAATAGTGAACTTTAGTTTATGTTTAGGTTTTTGGTATTGCTTATTGGTGTGTTTGATACTATATGGCTATTGGCATACCTCCTTGAGTTGTTCAGGCTATTCTATCTATATTCCTTTTTTGAGGTTTGTATAGGTATTAATTCACAGTTGTGGTCAGAAGTGTACACACATTAAGGATTGTCATCTTAATTTGATAAATTTTGGGCTTTTGATGATTTTATTTGAACAGTTACTTTGTTCGTGGTGAAATGATGACAACAATATGACACTTCAATTGTTATTAAAAATAATACTACTAAGGATAGATTAATCATATCTAAAATGGGGGTGGTAATCAAAGGGAACCCTTCCTTAACTAATTTGGTTGGGATTGGGCCTAACGTACAAGTTAAATGTTTAGATGAAGCTAATGTTTTTACGAACTCAAAACTTCATTGCAAATGAAAGTTTGTAGACAGTGCCCCACTCCCAAAGAGCTGGAGCAGAAACCAACCAGTTTAAAAGAATTTCACGCTTTCTGTGAGAGGATCATCAACGGTTACAAAAACTGCTTCAGCTATAACTTGCTAGAGAGAATTAACCCAAATATTACTGGGAGCATTTGTGTATATTTGAGCCGGTATGTATGGTTTGACTCTGAGTAGAGGAGATTCCCAATAAAATTAAACTGTGCATCTAGTTCTTTTTTTTTTTAATAATTGCAAGTGTATCTTGTAGAATTATTCCAAAAAGGAGGCAGACATTCAAATTCTTCAAAGCACCAAATTAACGGTACTTTAGTAAAGTCCGATCCTTTAAAAAAATCGAATTTTCTAAAACTGTAGATCTACAGCATTTCTAAAAAATATATATAAAAATCATTTCATATAAGAGATCAACATAGTGTCTTTCTGTTTTTAAAATCTTAAATTGACACTGGGGAAAAAAAACCCAAAAAACGGGGAATAACAACAGGGCCAAGCCCGGTTTTAAAAAAAGTTTTAAACAATTTTAAAAAAAATTCAAGCCCAAACATCAAAATATTGGGGGGGCAAAAAGGAGAAAAGTTTTTTTTCTATATTTCTTTTTTTTTAAGTTTTTGTACAAATCACAGTGGTTTAAAAATATTAAAAAATTTTAGTTTCAAAACCTGTTTTGCAACAGCAGCAAAAACATTCTTTTTTTAATTTTATTTCAAAGCCCTTAATAATATGTGAGTGTGGTGTGCTCTTTTCTCTTTAGCTTTAGTAACATAAGCACTGAATGTAAAGAACACCCATATGAGTCCAAAAACCCAAAAAGGGGGAAAATAAAATACCATCCATAGAACGACCCACCTTACAATTACGGGGTATTGCCCGGGAAATTTAATTACCCCCAAAGGGTCTGTCCAAAATAAATGACTTCATAAAAATCCTATTTACCCCCAAAAAACTTACTTAATACAAACAGTGGGATGAGCATTAAAAAAGATGAAAGGTGAGAAGTTACTTCCAACTGGGATTTGCCAAATTTACAACACTTTGCTGCACACTGGAAAATAACTATCTTCAAAGACAATATTTTGCCTTTAATCCAGACTTTTGTTGACAGTTACTCTTATTCTACTAAAAGGACACCAAGTTATTTATGATTGCAATAAATTGCAGACAAACAGTGGAAGCAATAATTTGGCTTAGTGAGAGTGATAAAAAGAACATGACATCTTAATGCTGATCGAGATCAGTATAAAGAAAGAATACAAAAAGCGGTGTTAGGCTACACAAGAGAAAGTGCAGGCACCTGGAAGAGTGCAAAAAAACTGCTGGTTTCCTACTTATTTCAGCACTCAAGTCACCTATGGTGTAGCTTTAGCATAGATGCATAGATGACAATACACACTAAATTTGTTAAGCTCTTTGTGTTACCACTTAAAGTTACAAGCATAATTAAATTACCTAACAACAGAACAGAAAGCCAATCCACTTATGATGTAAGATGCTTAATCTTAACAAAAGCTACTCACTTTTGCATTGATGCTTGTACATTTCTTGGCTTAACTGACATTCATAATGTTTAGGTGACTATTGGTGCATTGCTGTCATCCTGTACAGAACTTAAAGTGAGATTTCACTAAAGGCACAGGAGAGGAGACACCAAAGGCAAGAAAATAATGATGAGGTGTTCTCTCCATCACTAGGCCTCACAATAAAGTATGGATATTAGGCCTGCAAAGTAGGAAGAACTGCTCCAAGGATGAGGCAAAAAGGGAGAACAAAAAGCAATATGATGGAAATACATCCAATGTCAAAATATAAGAAGATGTAACTTTGTCTTGTTGGCATCGGGTGCTTTTGTTGATAGAAAAACAACTAATCTTTATCAGGGTATTGAGTAATAGTAATTAAAGCCCCAAAACCAAAGGTTCTAGAAACTTAAATGTCTACATTTGTCTCACCCAAGAAACTTTTACTTTACACATTTCCTTTATCAATACATGCAAACTTTTTAGAAACGTATTAAATGCTTAATGTGGACTCGTTCATTTTTATACCCCAACCATCAAATATTTTAAAAATCAAAAGATTAATCTTAAGTCATTATATTAACAGTAACGGCAAACGAGGGACATCGGTGGCATCAAATGGCAGCAACAGATCTTCTAAATTAGTTTTCAAGCTCATGTCTGTAAAGCTCCTCACATATTACCATACAATGCAAAAGCTAAATGTTCTAATGCTACCTTAACTTGTCAAAGAGATGAGAATTAAGTCACTCAGAAAGACAAGAACCTTGATAGGTTCAGTGCTGGAAAGACCTTAAAGACACTTAATGCAGTCTGTTATTAAGCTTCTCAGAGAGCAACCTTTAAATAAAATATTAATAACTTAAGTGGAAATATCATGCTACAGTCATCTGGTTTAGGAACAATCTTATTTGAGGAAAATGTCAAGCTAACTACAGAAACACATAGACACAAATTGCATTTTAACGCTAATATCACACCAACAAATTCAGGACGTCATGCAAGTTCATTGCATTCCACAAGTGGTTAAACCCGCCCAGTGCACAGGCCAGCCAGTGCATTGTACAAAGCTTTGATTACTCACAGTCAATGGTTTTGAAGTTATACTGCAGAAGCCAAGCTTCCATGTTTATTGTCTACCTGTTAATCGCTTGGTCTATAAGGAAACAACCACGATGGAAAGCATCCGACACAATTTTTGGTACCTTTGTGTAAAAAAATGTATTGCAGTTACGTAATCTCGCTGCAGAATTTTTGAAAACATCCGGTGTTTAATATGAATACATCTAAATTAAAAGGAAAGAAAAATACCACATTTATTAATTATTGTATGTAAAAGAAATCCAAAAACAATCTTTTTTTTTTTAAATGTTACAGAAGCATTTTTTTAATTTTATATTTTACTTTCAATTCAATTCAAAAATATTTTATTAATCCCAAAAGGAAATTAAGTATTGTGGTAGCTCATATTATGCAGGTTTCTTCAAAGAGCCCTTTACCAGGGCTGCCAATAATTGTGGAGGATGCTGCATATCTAGTCTTTTGGCTATTAGAACAACCATGTCTCAGATCACTGCTTGAAGAATTAAAAACATCATTGATCTGCATGAAATATAATATCCACTGATTTTTAATGGCATGGCTCAGACTGGCTTAAAAATTATCTCTCAGATTAGCAAAGATAATTGCAGAGAACCCATAAAGCAAAACTAAAAACAATTATTTGAGTTCTAATGTTATCATTGTATCCTACTTTTACCATGCCAATTACTGCAGAACCAGTCTGCAGGTTGGAGCATAAGGCACAAGGACGGAGAGACCAGATCAAACAGGTCATACCAAGCATCAACTGATTTTGCGGGAAACAAAATTCCTCTTTTTAATTTCCTACAGCACTGCAATGGGATAACTTTTAATATTGATGGAATTATTCCACAACATGTGGGAAGTGACTGACGCTGACTGATCCTTGCTTACTTTTACTCCATTTTCTTTTTCTCACACTAAATCAGCTCAATTCTCACTCGGGCCAAGTGAGAACCTATGCAAGTTCTATTCTGGTAGCTGAAAATTGCTTTGCACACTTCCTGTGGAACAACAGCATCATGCACCACATGTCTCACACAATCCATCCATCTCAGAGAGTTTGCCTGGGTAAAGCTGTGGGGCGCAAACCCACAAATAGAAAACCTGCTTATAAAAACTCACGACCGCAACATCTTTTTTTCTTTTCACATTCAACAAAAGCCCAAAGCCCAAATTAGCACCCTTAATGAAAAAGTCCAATTTGCTCTGACTGTTGAAACAAGCATACTTTAAAAATCCATCTAAGGTGCCTATTTCATGTATTAACAAGAAAGCAAGAGTGTGTCAAATTGGTTTATAATAAAAAAGCAGCAACAGACATCCTAGGATTTGGAGAAAACTTCAACCTCTAAAATCTTTTATGACCATTTACCAAACTCTGTGAACAGAAAAGAAATCAAGTCAATACATTTTTAATACTATCCTACAATTTCTGCAAGTTCTGTACAAATTGATAAACAAACGGACATTTGCTTGAAGTCCTAAAATCTATGTGTTTCTCTGTGTTCATTGTTGTCAGCATCATTGTTTAATTCTAGCAAAGACAACGGAAGGCATTATTCTGAATAGACATTTTTTACTCCTTACAACCAGAGCCAGCCAAAGGTTGCATGGGGCCCAAAGCACAATTTTATTTCCGGGCCCATTAACAACCAATTACCCATCTGTTGCCACAGCATCACTAATATATCTAAAAAAATAATAATTATATGACAGAATGCGATCAGTCAATTCATAAGACTAAAAATATATGACATGGATTAATGAGTTTTAGATGGTGGCAGCTATATATAAATTGTGAAGGCTTATTTCTCAGAAGAGTCAAGATGGAGGGGGCAATTTTAAAAGGTTGTGCTGACAAATAATCATTGAATACTGCCATTTAATTCCCTGGATTAATTTGTAAAACTGTTAAATGTGAATAATTATGAAGTTTCTAAGCTCTTTCTCAAAGAATTCAAGCTTCCTCATTGGCCCTGAACTGGCTTTGGAATGCTAAGAAGTAGGTTAGTTCGCTTTCCCATTGGGGCGGCTCTGCTTGTAACAGATATTGAAAATACTACCACAAACTTTATTTAATACTGCCTTCTGTTGCAAAAAACTTGTTCTAGTTTCTCTTACAGCTGTTCTCTTATTACAAAATGTAAATAAACAAGAATAAAAAGAGAAGGAAGAACTACATTTTGTATTGAGAATCAGCTGAAAACACTTTTAAGTGTGCAATATTTTAAATCCGCAAGAACTGGTGTATGTACTCTACATACTAATTCCAATCATTCCAGATGATAAATAAAATAAAACACCTATTATTATGAAAGTGGTAGGACCCTGAGCAGTGTGGTCCCTGGTGGTGTAGGGGTGTAAAGGCAAGCTTGCTCCAGTGGTTCAATACAACTTAGTGGTTGAAGTGATTTAAAACTGTAATCAATCTCACCTTTGTGACAGAGATATTAAGGCTAGTCCTTTAAAAAATTAAGAAAATCTGTGTTATAGTGTGCCTCCATGAGGGTCTTCATGAGCAATTTGAAAAAAAAAGTGTTGAGTGCATTAAGATGGTGTGCAAGGTTGGAAGATAGAAGAGACACATGCCGACTAAATGGTAGAATATTTCTGCTCATTTTCCTAACTAACCTATGTGCTTTAAGATTTTATTTGTGGTTGCAATGGTAATAATTGACTTCTTCTGAGTTCTATGCACTGTTTCCACTCGATAATAGCATCCTAAAGGGCCCCAAATTAAGAGATTAAAAAATAAGGAATAACAATAAGTAAATGGTCAGAGTTAGGTCCTGCATCTACTGATGGTTTTACAAGAGTGAACAGTGGGGATGTATCTGCATGTGCAAGCTAACAGTCTGTATAAGAAGTGAAGGCAGAGGTAAACTCCCCCACCCGCATAAAGGAGCTGCAGTATCATAAAGTCATTAAGGTTGCTGTGAAGGCTGAAGACTGAGGAAACAGAGAGAAAAGAAAGCCCTTGCTTCCAGTCCCAACACTCCGAGGCAATTGAGTGCTGGTGGAGGGAAAAAAAAGCATTTACGGACAGGAAGAGGGGTTGCTCTGCACCACCACAGTCCTTTTAGAGATCACTGTGTCTCAACTTGGAAGCATCACTATATTCCACACATACATTTGTGCATACATGCAAATACCCTATACCTTTCCGGTTGAGTCCCACCACCGACCAAAACACAGTAGTGTGGCGACCCACACCCACAAAGAGGCACATACACTCCTCCAGAGCATGCAGACATTCAGGAATATTAGTACTGAGTTATTTCTCCACAGATAGAGGGATCACAGCCATTCTTCTCTGTATAAGCTAATTCGTAGGTTAGCATCCGCTGAGGGGAAGATCCAAGACCCAGATGAGCGAAACCCTTTAGGAGACGTGTGGAGAGGAAGATGGGTGTCTCCAAAAACACCAGCCCCTTTTGGTGTGCTGCTTGCGCAGGATCTCTTCCTCGCGCTCGCGCTCCTTTTGAGAGCGCAGATAGCGATCTTCCTCCTTCAAGAACCACACAGGAGGCCAACGCTGCTTCTCAAAGTGCCTCTGGTTTTCTGTAAGAAAGTATGCAAATTTGTCCTTAAAAACTTTGTGTTTGTACTAATGTCATTTGCTACTGGAATGCATAACTGCTTTAAGGTAAGAGGCTAATGCAATTGCTGAATGTTGAGGAACTGCATTCTACATTTTGGTTGAAACTAAAACTGCAGAATGAGTGAAGAGTAATGAAATGGGCTTTAGACAGGCAGACAGGAGAGACCATGTGACCGCATCGTACCTGGACACATAGCCTTCATATCTTTGGGAAACTTGCGGCAGATGCTATTATAATTGGTGCAGATGTGATGAAGACACCAAGCAGAGAGCTGTTTGGCATTGTGAAACTGTGACAAGGAAAAAAAGAGAAAGTATTACTGCTTTTAAAAAATCTAAAAAAAAAAAAACTGTAAAGGAACGAAAAGTTAAAAATGTATGAAATGAATAAAAACTGATTCATCAGAGATGACTGTAAACTAATATCTCCTACTAACTACTACTAACCACTCATATTAAACTAACCTAAATAGATCTTGCATTCACAAAATAAGTAATTCTGATTGCATTTGAAGTCAAAACAGCAAAGACGGAAACACACCTGTGCAAGTTCAAGATAAGCTAAAACCTGTCCATCGATGTCCACTCCTTTCACTGCCAGTTGCATTAACTCGTCCACAGCATGCTGCTCTGAAGAGGTCAAAAATGAACAAAATTTTGTATTTTCTGTTTGAATGCACCACCGACAAGTCATCTTGTAATCCTTTAGTCAAACGGCATTAAAGCTAACTGTTTCCATAAACATTAAAGCCTTCAGGTATAAAATTTAGTTCTCAAAGTGTGAGGTTTAAAAACAATAAAAAAAATTCTCAATTGCATTCAGTCGGTAGGGGACATTGAAGAACATGGGCATTGGTCTCTGTTGTGTTTATAGTGCTCCAGATTAAAAACTCCTTACCAGTGAGAGCAACAAGTCGTGGCAAACAGAGACGGTTGGCCAGAACTATTAGTTCTATGGGCTCCAATCCAGGACACGGTGTCAGGAGACCACAGTACAAGAACTCAAGAACTCCACGCATACATGCTGTACTGGTGTTAGGAATCGATACCTAAAAAATTATTGCATTGAGAGGAGATGGAAGGAAAACTGTAAAATTCTGTAGATGAATGCAGTTATTAGACAGTACATGCAAACAGAAACATGGATGAGAACTATTAAAATGCTGCATGTCACTGGAGCTCAGGGAATGAGCTCCTATGACATGAGTTAAGGAGTACATTGGGAAAAAATGTATGTCAGATATGTTCATTCATGTATTGTATGACTGATAAGCAAAAGTGCAGCACGAATACAGTGTAAAGAATAGAAGATAGGAAGAGCTGCATTACAGTGGATAGTGCATAAACAAGTAAAGACCATATTTCAAAAGTAAACGTTCAGTACACATTTACATTGTGCTTTGTACAAAAGTCCCTCAACATTACTCTAACTGCACTCACAATGTGTACATAAAATCATGTTTAAATGCAGTTCAACATAGAAGATATTTTTATTTTTAGTAAGCAGCATGTTTACATTCATTGCCACACCAGACCCAATTATACGAAAAAACTAAAAATGAACAAGTCACAATAATACTCATTGTGGCCTGCCCATGTTGGGTTGTTATATACTGTACATTGCTCTGAAAATGATCTATTGTCTATTAATAAAATTAATTAGCAGCTGATGAAGTGTAAGCTCCAGGAGGATGGAAACAAGGTATTATGACAGCCCTCAAAGGGCTCTTTGTATCTATCCACTGTTGCACTTTACAGTTTCCACTGTCATTCTCCACATCTCATTGTCATCGTGGTGCGACCTCTCAGTGTCCCAGAAAAGGGTGATCTCTAGAGCTTAAAGCTCCTCCTAGTGCCATCAGTTGCATTAATGAATGGACTCAGACAGTGTGACATTTATGAGTAAGAGCTATAATGTGTCCAAATGATATTTTGCTCTCAGAATGCCACCTTTATTAGTTTACATGTACTACATGCTAAATTAAAAAGATTTATTTAAAAACAGTATTACATGCCTAAAAGACACCAGACAAACATCTTTGATAACTTATAGGTGCACAGTAGATGTTAGTAACAAAAGGAGTAAAAACTAATAAAAAGATATGAAAGGATTGAGAAATAAACATGATTATGAGATACAAGATGACGTCGTAGATTGCCGCACTTAGTACTTTTTAGTTTTTTTACTGCATTTGCACTGTACTTCACTGCTATACTATAGTTACAGGAGAGAGCAACTTCTAAGCATCAGGCAGCCCTCTCTAGAGTAAATTGTTATAAACAGAAAACCCCTTTATTCATGAAAGGCTTTCTTCTCATTTGTTCTGGCTGGTTTTTACATCCCACAACAAGTTTACAAAAAAGCTGAAAAACGTGTCTATGAGCTGATAACAGATGTGGAGAAAAAATTTCCCACCCTCTCTTATCATTGTTCTTAGGGATTTTAACAGCGCAAACCTCTCCAGTGAACTACCAGAATACAAATAGCATGTTAAGTGCCCCATGACAGACACAAACACACTGAACCACTGTCACACAGTCTTCAAAGAATCATACCATGCAGTTCCTCGTTTAAATTTAGGAATCTCTGATCACTTTCTGCTTCCTCTCATTCCAACTTACAGGCAAAAACTGAAAACCTCTAAGCATGTGGTTAGGACTGTTAGGAAGTGTACAAAGCAGCAGATTGGAGTGTTTGGGAAGCCTCAGCCACTGACCTTAATGAACTGAAAGTGTGACATAATACGTCAGTTTTTGTGAGGGCGTGTGCAGACCAAGACATGTCGCACATGTACCAACAATAAACCATGGTTCACTTTTCATCTTTGAAAGCTGCACCGGACCAAAGAAGAGGCTTACAGCAGAAGGGACCTGGCCTTGTGCAGCAGGCAAGAAACAAACTGACCAAGGAGATCAGGGCAACCACAAGCTGCAGCAACAAGCTATGCATACACATACATGTACAGTCTGCTCCTTTAATCCTCTATTCTTTTTCCGCTAAAGTTTATATATTTATATTTACTGTATGAAGACTGTGAGCTCATAAAAACAGAAGACAAATTCCTTGTTTGTGCACACAAAAGATACAAAGTTTTGGAATTTCAGAAATCTTAAAAATCTCGAAATTACACAAAAATAACAAAGCAATCAGGAATGAACTTAAGGACACAGTAAACCCTTAGGGCTTATTTGTATTTATGCTGTTATTACTGTACACCACATAAAACACATTCAACTTTAAACAAAAAAAAATATTAATTCAGTACCATCATACAAAACTGCACTGTTCAGCACAAACCTAGAATAGCCACTGTAATTCTGAAATAACATCAAAACTGAGATGTGTGAGCATTAAAACACTGAGAAGTAAGCGAGACACGAGCATGAAAACAGAATGATCACACTGTTTTTGTGTAATTCATTTAAAAGATGGTCCACCAAAACCACGGAGATGCAGGGAAAGATAGTTTAAGCAGAACGATGAACAGCTGTTATGTGATTTATAAATAGTTTGTTTTAATGTTGGATTTTGAGAATGACTTTGCAAAGTTTAGTTCATGACAAGATGATAATGTTTGGTTATCCGTCTAACTTGGCATATTACAAATTGTTCTTGCAGCACTTTCACCTCCATTTTGTCCAGGATAGAATAACCTATAAACAAATTCAAAATAGAGTATTTGTGTGTTATAGTTGAGAAACTTTGTTGTTAAACTTATGCTTCTGTTCCTAAAAATATTTCATGTTGTTTAGAACTTCAACAGAAAAGTCTCAAGTAGACACTAAAAGAAGTAACTTTGTAGGCTAGCAGCTAATTTAGCCTGATACTGATGTGTAACATCTGAGGGCAGCCACATTCTGAAGTCCACCTTTAGGTTTTCAGCATCACACAAATACACTCCTACATTAACCTTTTCATACCCCTGGCAAGTTAAAATTTAAATTTATTTTAATTTAACGAAGAAGATTGTTTCTGATAGGAAATAAGATATCTACGAAATGTGATCTCTCAGATAATTATAAAACAACATAAAAGGAGTATCAGTTAAAAAAAATATAACTTCTTTGTTTTTATGTACATTTTAGTTTAAAAAATGGCATGTCAAAATTAATCCCTAAATGAAAATGTCTTTATGGCATTCTAACAATTAAATCCTTATTATTCATGACTAGCTTTTTGCATGACTCCACTGGTATTTTGAAGATAAATCTTTGGTGATGAGCTCCAGATTTTTTGCGGTTTGACGTTCTCCTTTCAATGATCCTAATCTTAACTTCCTCTTCAAATGGTCTATCACTCCAAAACATCACTGAGAGACAGTAAAATTAAAAGACTAGAACATCACTGAGAGACAGTAAAATTAAAAGACTAGAAAAGCACTCAGAGAGCGCAGACCTCCCCCAAGCCATGTCAGCTGCTCACAGGGTGAGGAAACATGTGACAATTCCAAGATTTCGCATCATGGTCTGGTAATGATAAATTTTCCTTAAAAACATCCAGGATCCAGATGGTGCTTAAGCTTAAATCTGCCAGGGACAGGAAGAATTTTGAACCTAACCGTAGAGTAGTCAAACATGTACTGAGGTACTCTAATCTGATTTCAGATCTTTAAAACCTTTTGTGATTGGTGAAAACGTTAGGTTTTTTGAAAAGAAAAAAAGTCTGTAATTCTTAGATTTTCCAAAAATGTGGCTAAAATTTTGTCTCATTCTCGTGAACCAAACATTGTGTACTATCTTGTCTGAGGAGCTGAATGTATCGTCACACTGTCATGTATCAATGACACTGATAAATTAACATACAGTGAGACTTGTTCTAAATTCAGAATTTTCAACATAGAATAATGGTTGTCTAACAGTAAAGTCCATGACTCGACTACCTTCTAGAAAATAGAATAATTAAATCAAAATAGAAATATCATTTAGTTATTGTTTATTAGTTTTCTATTAACATGGTTTCCATCAGAATTTTACATTTTAGGAAAATTATTTGAAAGTCATTGTAGTTTATTTAAAGATATTCTAGAGACATGAATCCTTGTAACCTGAACTGGCAACTTTAAAAAGATACTGTGGAATCTGGTTGTGTAACAAGCTGAAAGAACTTCAACTTCTAGCCTTTAACTTCCTTTGTGGTTAGGTCAGGTCGGGCACACATGCCTCACCACAAGAGACTGAGCCTTACGGGTGAGCACGCCAGATGTAACTGGAACCATCTCATGGGAAACGCTGGTCTCAGAATAGGGACTGTTCTTGCTTGAAGATGTATTATTTATCTTTACAAGAAGCACCCTTTTAGAGCTATTAGTAGTTAGAGCCTTTATACATATTTCTCAATGTTTCTAAATAAAGCTCATGTTTAATAACCCAATAGCTTGAAACTTAACACAGGAAACAGCCACTATAAAGAACAACACGTTTACAAACCACCAAATAAAAACGAGGCCCCTTGCACCAATTTGTCAGAAAAGAGGCTGTGGTTTTTATTGAGGTATAGAACATAGTGTCAGAGAACAACCGGAAGCCAGAGTCCGGAAACATTTCTCTGCATGTGTGTTTATATGTGTGAATCTTGCATGGTGAAACAGATTTTTTACAATGACATGTTACACCTCAATTTAATTAAAGGTGAAAAAACTACTAAAGTGTTAGACAGTAAGTCAAAGAGTTCTAAAGTGCATAGATGTGTTTACTCCTGAGTTCTTATGTCTGGGTATTCTGATTATGTCATCCAGAGATGTGGTTATTTGCAGATGTTTAACAACACCCAGGTGTGAAACAAAGATAAGGGGGTCAGCCTGATAATGAGGCTTACTCAGAGCACAGTATTTGTGGCTTGTGGTCATCAAAATAAAAAACCTTATCCCAGTTGCTCTGCTACATTTACCATATATCAGATTTCCCCTGTTATCAGATGTTATGAGCCGTACACCTCTGTGTGACCTAAGACACGATTCAATTGCAGGTGCTTTTTCCACTAACCAAGGAATCATTTACCGCTCCTCTATTTTCACTGCAAATACCACAGCATTACCAAATTATCAGAATAGGTTTTAACTCCAGAAAAGCGCCCTCATAGAGGGTTGGTATATTCTGATTTATCCTTTATTGGGTGGAGCTATATATAGCAACAGTGCTAATAATTTCCTGTTGGTTGAATTATTGCTACCATATTGTATCCATCCATTCATCCATTGTCTATACATGCTTATCCTTGCAGGGTCGCAGGGGGATTGCTGCCTATCTCCACAGGTCATTGGGCGATAGGCAGGATGTACTGTGGACAGGTTGCCAGTCCATCACAGGGCAACACATAGACACATGCACAGAATCATACCTATAACCGCATTTCAGTGATTTAATTTTTAACTCCTCTAGCTTCATGTTTTAGGTAAATTTGAATTGAATAGATTCAAATTTTGACTAGATTTCAAATCACTCAACTGCTTTCAGTTGCCTTGAGTGAGTGAAACTAAAAACTCTAGGGTTTTAAACCATTTAAGTTCCAAAAATAAGCCAAAAATAAATACAACCACAATCGCCCCTGGAGCATTAACAGACTTTAAGTTTGAAACAATCGAGGCAGCAATTGGGCTTTAATTTGTTTAACTATTGTTTATGTTACATTTCCTTGGAGTTTGGATGGATTTTATTTCTGTTTCAAAGTATAAATGCTGTAAAAAAAATAATTAGAAGATAATGTTTGCATACAGTGTTGTTATCCTTAGAACAAATTTCTATCCTTTTGTTGCTACAAATTAAGATTTTTATCTGTTATATTTAAATGTAAAAGCAGTCACACCTTTTCTCTAAGTTTGGAGTAACTTTTTAAAGGCTACAGAGTGAATGCAGAGTGAAAGAATTATCAGATATAATTTTATTGCTAATAATAACGGTTCTTATTTTTGCAAGGGCAATCTCTTTTTTCAGCTCTCTTCTTCACATGTGGCACAAGATGTCAGGATAGGCACTATTAATTTAAAATTGACATTAGCATAGATTTCCCCAAAGTTTGAGTTTTTACTAAACGCTTAGACTGTAACCGCTGTGATACAGTCTGAGATGAATTCTTTATTATCTGATTTTAAAGTTGTCTGCTGCATTTTAGAGATGGCTCTGAATTTAATTCAATTAACTTTATTTATAGAGCACCAACTAACAATGAATGTCATCTTAAGGTACTTAGTGTACAATTCAGTTTTAATTATGAAAAAATATTCAAATAAATCAAACAAATATACAGACAAATTAGATTCAGTGACACAGTCCAATCTGATTCTCAATGTAAAACAAGCTAACTCAATTCATAGTGTTTATTGGTCTATTTATTCCCTCTATTTAATCTACTCTCCCATTGTCTCCTTGGCTGATTGATGCAGCAAGAATGACTATATTTAAATGCTGTGTTGGCAGTATCTACACGGTACAACTGAAAGTTAAGATTAACAGGTTCAAAATAACTTAAAGTGAATGTTGTTTTATTATTTCTGCTTACTCTTGTTTTTGTACGAAGCAACAAAACTGATGCAGGCAGTAGCTATAGAAGAAGTAAGGCTATATAAATCAGCTGCTACTTTATTTCCACAGAAAGGTACTGTATAGAGGCGGAAACACACACAGCAAACATCTCAGAAGAGATTATTTGTTCCAGATTAATGGTTCCATAGGGTAAAATTTCAGGAACGTATAATGCAATAGGCCTTTTCTCTATGGAGACAGTTCTGGCTTTCCTGGTTTCTTAGTTTTCCAGGATTTAGGATCCAGACTAATCTAATCCCATCTATAAACTTAAAGGTACCTGTATCCCAGAGGTCTGTCTTGCACGGATGAACTCACCTCCTCGATGTAGCTTTCCATGAAGGAACCACGGAACATGGCGGCCATCCAGTCACAGCTGGAGATGAGCAGGGGCTTGTGGGCCGGGAGGCAGCCATCATCCAGCCGGAACACCACATCTGAAACCGGGGTGGGAAAAGAGCGTTCATCTCGTGGAATGCCACAGAAGCCCAAACTACAGAACGGAAAAGACAGACGAGGCAGACACCCAGTCACGCACACAGGCAGCAAGAGGGCCAGACAGACACACAAAGAGACATGGACACGGGTAGACAAACAGAGAGATAAATTGACGGGGAGATGGAACAGCTCTCCACTCATTGTATGGGAAAGAAAGCAGATGCAGGGTAGGGATCTATGCAGCACGTTGAAGAGCTCTGTTAAAGAGAGCGGTGTAGAACTGAAAAAACAAAGTGATTATGCTAGTGTTTTGACAATACTATAAGCTACATTCTTAGATACATTCTTATTAATTTATTTAATCCAAACTCATACAAGCTTCAAGGGAACAACAATCAGCATGATCACAAAGACAGCACAGAGAGAGACAAATGTGAAGTTTTGTTCAGAAAAGGTGGACATCTCATACAAAGGCAACACTAAAGGGAGACATCATACTACACAAAATAAGCATACCGACACAACAGGCAGTCAAGTCAAGAGATGACTGACACTCTCAGCCTAACCCATCATGATCTCCACCATCCATTTCTATATCAGTGCTCCTACACAGAGACAAACAGGGGCCTTTCTCTACAGATGCAACATAAGGGGCATTACATCTGCGATGACACAAATGCTACATAAAGACTTGCAGTATTTAATGGCAGATTTTGTGGTTTACCAGCAAAGGTCCCTTTACTGAGGCACTCTTTGATGCGATTGGCTCTGCGGACATGGAAGGCCTTTGTGATCTCCTGGTTCATAAAACTCTCTCTGTTCAGGACGTTGGCCACCATCATCCGAAGGTCGAACACCTCAAGCAGCTCTGCAATGGTGGCCACCTGCATCAGATCACCTCGGCTCTCGTCCAGACTGCCTGTGTAGAGGTACTGAAGTACTGCCTGGAAATGCACCAAACCCAGAGGTCACATATACTGGAAACGTAAAGGGCATGTAATGCATAATGCTCAGCATTCATAGGCATTTCTTCTGTTTTTTTCTATTTTTTCCTACTTAAATGTATCAAGTCAATCACATTTTACTTACCCAGAACAACATCTAAAGCATTAGAAGCCTCACTTGCCTGGATTTTACATTTACTCAGGTTATTTTTGTCAAATATTAAAATTAGTTTGAGGATCTGAAAAAAAAATTTGACTACAAAAGCAAAAACAGAGGAAATCTGTGATGGAGCAAATACTTAGAATTACCTTAAATGGTTCCTCTTGTATAAGTGCATCCATGGCAACCACAGTCATGAGACGAGGCAGTCTGGTCATGGGATCATCAACATGCTCCAGACACACACTAAGGAACCCCCTTCCCCATCCAGAAAGGGCTCGGCCCGTTCCCATTGCTCCCAGTGAGTACTGGGCTCGAGAGGGGAGGGCATTATCACTCTGGGAAGTTCTCAAAGATCCCTGCTGAAGCAGCTGAGGTCGATTAAGGCCCCGCACTCCTCCTTCTGCCCCATCTTTATCAATGTCCAGGCTCTTGGTGCGCCCGGCTTGCTCTTTGGCTCCTCTCCTGCTCTGCTCATCTTCTTCCCCACTCTCTGTATTTTCCTTGTTATCCTGTTCCTCTCCCAGTACCCCAAAAATCAACCCACCGAGGTCAAGGGTAAAGAGATCGTAGAACTTGGAGCAAGATGTAGCGAGGTAGACCTTGTGTGCAAAGACACGATTGGAGCCGCCTTGCAAAAGGAAAAGAACATCCGCGCAAAGAGGCTGACAGAAAAGGGAGTCAGGGCCTTCGCCATTTGTGGGCGGTGGGTCAGGGATGCCCACTATGGGGCGTGGTGGTCGAGGAGGCAGGAAAGGTGCCTGAAGAAGGGGTCTCTGGACCTTTTTCAGGTGGGACTTCCAGAACTGCAGGTGTCGACGGGAAATGAGGGCTGCACGGATGGCATTGTCAAATACATCTTTGACTCCAAATTGTGCAACGATGCTCGTCTCATAGTAAGGAATCCCAAGTTCTTTTGCCACCTCGTGGCCTCTCTCTGGAGGAAGGATGTCTGTTGGTTTGATGGGCCTATGAGTCATACATGATAAAGTTCAACCAAATAAGAAGGGTAAAAGTTATATTACACCAATACCAATCATTCATGCAAAGGTAAGTTAGCTGGTGCACATTTTATATGGAGAGCATTTAACATTCCTCAACAAAAACACTAAACACTAATGCTGTAAATACAGTGATAGCAGTTTTTATGGGTGGCTTTATTATTATTTTTTTTTGTATTATTGACGTTCTTCTCTTATCATGTCAACTAAGATCTATTGGTCCTACCCACCATGGCATCTCTGCGAAAAGCTCTTCTTTCCATACATTTTGACTTTTTTGTCTTTTTGTGTTTGTATTACATTGGGTCTCAAAAGAGTTCATATTCGGGTTAAGATTTAAAATGTTAAAATGTTTTTGGTATTTTAACCCAAAAAACAAACAAATTTCTTAGAAAGATAAAAGTAAAATAAATTAAAATCTTGTAATAACCTAATTATTTAAGTGGTCACGCCTTTAAACTAAAACTTTGTTGAACCGCCTTTTAATTCAATTTCAGTATTCAGCTTTATCTGATAGGAATCTATATCAGCATGCCACATTTCTCCATTCTCCCTTGTAAAATCTATGAAAATTTAACAGATTCTGAGGGCATATCTTGTCTACAGTGCTTTGTAGGATTGCAAACTTTAATTTTCCTCTAATGGGGTAATACGTGTGACTGAGATTTTGAACCATTCATAACTTAATTTACCTTGATAAAGGCCCCATCTCCATCTTAAGAAGGAAACCTTGCCACTGCCATGTTTCACTGTTGCTATGGTGTTCTCTTGGTTATGCGCAATGTTGTTTTTTGTGACAAACATACTATTTGAATTTGTTGCCAAAACTTTTAAGGTAAGTTTCATCAGATCATAACATATTGTCCCACCGGGATTTGGGAGATTTTACCCAGGCTTTGATGTTTGCCTTGTAAGAAAATGCTTTTTCTCACAGCCTTAGTCCTTAAAATAGGTATATAGAAAATATAGGACATTGCTGTCACATGTAGAAATTCCTCCAGCTCCTTCAGTGTTGCTGTAAGCCTCTTAGCAATTTCCCTGACCAGTTTTAGTCTCATCTCTTCATCAATACTGGAGAAATGTCCAGTTTTTGTAATGTAACTGCTGTTTCACATTTTCTCAAATTAGCAATAAATGTCTTCATTGTGCCATAATACTGTGGAACAGTCTTTTTGCAGACTGATATCTTTGATCACTGAGATCCTTCTTGTCTTTTGTAATGCTTCTGAAAATCCTGGCTTTAGCTAAAGGATATAAATGTGGAGAAGTCAGGAAAATCCCTCTATGACAGCTGAACTTTATTTCAGGTTAACCAAGATAATTGATGGTTGGTGTGAACTTAAGACTGAAAGCTAAAAAGGGCTCACAATGTGAGAATAAGGTCCCACTGGAATCCCTTGAACCTGTTTTTAAGCAGCATTAGACACAGCTTGCAATATACAAACAAGCAAGGTGGAAAGCCACATTGTGACCGGCTGTGTCTCAGAATTGCTAATGCATAATGCATAATGAGGAAGGCGTCTCACTTGGCTAATGGCCGTCTTGCACGGTTAACTGCATCTAGGTCAGCATAGCGCAGATCCAGCTGGCAGCCGACCAGGATGATGGGTGTTCGGGGACAGAAGTGCTTGATCTCTGGAAACCACATGGTGCGAACGTGGCGCAGGGAATTGGGATTAGCCAGAGAGAAGCAGAGTACCACTACATCAGACCTACAGGGAAAGATGAGAGAGAAAACTTTTTAAATGATCTACAAACAAAATAAGAGACAGGAAAGGCAGAAGTGGGTAGAGGGGAGCTGAGGTGCCCCATCATAAGCAGGCAATGCCAGTCAAAAGAGGGCATTTGGGCTTTGAAGGATGTATGGGAACAGAAAAGAGAGAAATAAAAAAAAGAGCTACTGCTGAGTCATGGAACATGTTGTCAGTTTGTATTTAAACTTGTGCAAAGTGCATATGGAGGAAGCTTGTTCAGCTTCAGCAAGGCATTGAGGGAGCACAGGCAGAGCTTATGTGGAGGCTATAAGGTGTGTTTGTGAGGGGGTCACAATGTGAGTCTAAGCCTCTGGGCTGGTCATTTGTGTGGTTCAAGCCTCTTTCTTTCTGTTGCGTAAATCTCCCTAAGACCTTGAAAGCAACAATAGTCACAAAACAGAGGTCTAAGAATAGTTCTGGACTTGCATTCACAATCAGACCCATCCGATGTGTTTAAACAAGCAGACTGCAGCACTTAACAGAACATCACTAATGACAAGCTGGTGCATGTCTGCCTATTTCTAGGTAATGTTTGGGGTGGATCATTAACTGTTGCTGAAAAGGCAAAAAAAATATATGATTTGTAACTCATCAACCTCTAAAACAACACAAAATGCAGGACTTTTAGCATCAACAGCAAATGAATACTCAGACTTATGTAACTTGTGATACATTAATCATCACAGGTAGCTTAAGGACTATTTAAATACATGACTACATTGCAGTTTTTGACATTTGCCAAGCATCCAGTACTTATCAGAAGATGTGAGGTAAATCATTTGCTGAACTTGAGAGCAGCATTATGCAACAGTTAAACATGTCTCATTTCCTTGAGCAAAATACCTACACACCAGGAGTTATGTTTTATTAGACAACAAAGGCTGAGCTGTTGAAGAAATGTAGTTTTACTTTTGTTTAACAATACTGGAACATTCTTGAAGAGGCTTTGTGGAGTAATTTGATTGACCACATAGATGAAGGGAACCTGATGTTAGATTGCTAAGTTCATATGCCTCATTCGACTGTGTGTGTGTGTGTGTGTGTGTATATATATTATATATAATATATAATATATATATATATCATATATATACACATATATATATATATATATATATATATATATATAATACGTGTGTGTGTATATGTATATATTATATATATATATATATATATATATATATCTCCAAAGATAAACCTTTCTTCTGATGAAGTAATTCTGGCATTACTTGGATGTATTCTTGGACTCTAAATTATTCTAAAAACTCTTCATCATCAGCTTTATTGCAAAGACCTAAAGGTTTTCAGCTTAAACAGACTTGTTTTCAAAACTGTTCCCGATTTCATGCAACTTAACAAATACTGCATCTGAAGAAAACTAACCCCAGAGCATGATGCTGCCATCACCACATTTCAGTATGGATATGGTTTCCTTTTGGTGATGTTCTGTGTTGTTCTTTTGTTTAATAGTGGCCTGAAGTTCTAGCGTGGTTCCATCAGACCGTAACAAATCCTCTACAAGGTCTTAGCTCCTAAAATGTGGTTTTAGATTGTAGCGTTGCTACCAGGCTCTTGGCTGTCTTCCTAATCAGTTTAGGTCTTATTTTTTAACCAATTATGGAGAAAGGTCCAGTTTTAGAAATGTCAGTGATATTCCAGTTTTTTAAGTATTGATGACTGTCTTTAGTTTGCCATGGTTCATCCTTTTCTTGACTGATAACCTTGTACAATAAGATCCTTTTGATATTTTGTAGCCTGCAAACTGTGGCTTTAGGTAAATGATGAAAATCAGCAAATGCCACAAAAACCTACTAAGACAACTGAACCTTATTTATTGAGAAACCTAAAGCAGGTGTGATTGAATGGGAGAAACTAAATCAAATTATTCTTCTGCAAAGTATTCGTTTATTTTGTTAAATGTGTTCCTCTAATAGATTTGCTTGAAAATAAAAAAGGGAAAAAAATAACCTACCTCATGTTACATTGGCTTTAACCTATTTTCCAGCAGTTACTCTTTTCCCCAACTCATTCTAACAAGGCATGTGACAGTGTGAAGTTCTGAGTTTTATGTAAAAAAAAGCCCATCCAGGCCTCAGGAGGGTCAAAGAGCAGCTACATGTCAAGGGTATAGAGAAAATACACATGTTAATGAAGGAGGCTAAGTGCTCAAGAAAAGGAGTTGCAAGGCTGGCTTAGATAAATAGGGGGACAAGCAGAGTTGGAAACAAAAAAGGAGGATGGATAAGAAAGAATGCTTGGTGTTGTATTCATGCAGGGCAAAATCAGCTGAGCTGGCACTTTGTTTCTAATCAGCTGATTCCAGGCTCACAGGGTGGATAGATGTGCACCCACACATACATGCATGAGTGCGCACATTCAAATAAAGGCATAGACACACACACACACAAACAAGAGCAAATCACCAAGCAAATGTACAGACATTTAGACAGTGGGTAAACACAACAGAGGGATGGACATTTGAACTGCAAACTAACCTCCATGCAGCTGACAAATACATAAATGAAGTCTGTCACATACAAACCCTTTATATAAAAGGGAACAAGGTGACACCTTATGCAAAGCCCCTCTCAACAACCTTGACACATCGTACAGGCTTTTCAGTCTGGTGAGCATGTGGATGTATGTGAGAATTGTGAGATTTTCTGTGCTGATTAATGAAAATAACCTATTACGCAACTGTATGAAAGAACAAACAGCTCAAAATAACCCAAATCACTCTCTGGAAAAGAACCACATTTTTAAAATAGAGTACTAAATAAATTAAACCTATGATATGTATCATAGATTTTCTATCTTTTGCTAGTGTGTTTCAGGGTTCTGTGGTTAAAATTTGTTGACTTTGCTGACATATCTGACATTTCCTGATTGTATTTTAGCAATAAATCCTTCTGCATTTCATGCCAATAAAGCAGCTTTGATTGGAGAAAGGAGGATAAAGGGATCATCCAATCATCTCTTATGGAGGAAGGATGTAACAGCTTGAATGGATGTTCAACACAAAAGAGAAGAAAAAATCAACCGTTGGATTACATAACAAATATTGCATACATGATTATTTCAATAAATTAATATATCGCTGAAAATGAAAACTAAATAAATCCCCAAAGCTCAAATGTAAAGTTGGCCTTAGGCACCATGGTTGTGTAGGCCATGGCTCTACGTTATATTCTAATTTTCTGAGAAACATAAATTTGTGTTTAGATACAGTTATAAGTCATGATCATCAAAATGAATAGAAATATGTACATCCTTTATGTATTTCATTCTGAGTGCAATAAAAATATATAGCATAAATTCTCTTTTGGAATTGAATTACTAAAATAAATAAACTATTTGTTGATGTTCTGATTTGAGATTTATTTGCACAAATTTGTTTATGTGAGTTTAAAAAGTATGTTAAATTCTAATCATAAGCTTCCAACTTCCAGATAAAGCCAAATACATTTTTTTGATCCATCCAGCAGTCAATTTGGTAAAATAACTGGAAACAGTGTTATTGTTCCAAGCTCTTGTCCACATTAACAACATTTCCAGGTAATTAACTCTGTTGTCCAGCATCAGTTGCATTATTGGGTCAGTAACTACTTTCAGGCTGGTGGACAGCTTAAAGCTGTGTGTTTATGTGCACTCTCACCTGCCATAGGCAAATCGCCTGTCTTTGTGATGATCCCCGAATGTGTCCCAAAGCCTCAGGGACACGCTGACCTCATCCACCACATCCCGAGATCTCTCCAGCACCTACACCATAGACACATATCACTGTAATCAGGTCAAAGGTTTTCAGTTTATTTAGCAGATTTCAGTTTTAGTGGGATAAAAGGAATGATCGGTCATAAGGCTTAAAAAAGAACAAGCAGAGATCAAACTAAATGGTGTACAGTGGCTTTTAAAATGAAATGTTTGAAATAATTAAACAACAGGACTAGTCGCAAGAAAATGCTAGGATGTGTCTATTTATGGCATTTTTTCTTACACTGTGTGCGTGTGTGTGTGTGTCTGTGTGTGGGGGGTAGTGCGTGCCCACCTCCTGGCATACTCGATACTGGTCAATGGCCCAGACAGTTGGCACGTGGGTGGCAAGCAGCTGATACTGTGTGAGCGTGGCATTGCAGGCCCGGGCACAGATTAGCCTGGTCTTGCCTACTGCATTGTCCCCCACCACCACACATTTAATGGTTTCCACATTGGGCCGCTCATAGTCTGTGTCTATATCCATGGAGAGGGCTCTGGGGAACATGAGACAGGAGAGTGAAAAAGAAGAAAAAAGGTTAATCCAATATGTGTGGAAATGAATATCAACTTTGAGAAAGCATCACGGGAGGAGTGACAACACATTTTTTTAAATGACAGCAAGGGACAATGGTAGCAGCAACTTTCGTCCCAGTCCCAGAGGGAATGCACTGTTGAGGCTCTACAACCCCAGTGCTGCATGGTCCAGTGTACAGAGACCTCTGCCAAACCCCACAACAGAACACATGGTTCCCACTCACAGGCTGAGCAATAGAGACTGCAGAGCTATTTCTGTAACAGCACAGAAAGAGATGGATGAACAGACAAACAGAGACTTCCCTGAAGGTCACTGTCCTTAGCTTCCCTTGTGCCATCTGCACCCAGTTTGCCACCTTTTTAAAACACTAGGAGCATTTTCACTTTATTTTTGGAGTACCGGTTTTTAAATGGTCATGGTGCTTGGTGAAACTTGCCTTCTGCTACCGGGTGCTGATCTACTCTATGCCTATTTCAGTGTGCAGGTCTTGCAAATCTGGCTTTTACACTTAGATTTTTAGTATTTTCACTCTTAAATGGTGTAAACAGTGACACTACGATGTCCACAGGAGTATCACCAATTTAACAATTTTCCCGCATAATTTAGCAAGATTTTTTTAATAAAAAAAAAATGAGTAACTACAAAACTAACAACTTTTTCTGGTTTTACTGACAATTTTTGAAAAATCTAATGTACAAGCATCAGCAAGAATGTGAAAGCAACTTCTTGGACAGCAAATAGCTGCTTTCCATGTTGCCAACTGAGGAGTCGGCAACAGTGATCCACAGACAGCTCTTGTTATAGGGAAGCACTAGTTATTAAGTTTTGTAACATTTAAAATGAAAGGGATAAATTTCTGAAGAAAATATTTTTCTGTAAGTTTTGTTTGCACAAAATTAACTAGAATCACACGGACATATGATAAAAGTTGATTATCAACAAGTAATATGGGAACAAAGAGAAAACATGCTATTGTTAGCCTAGTGCTAAAGCAAAAAGGCAGATTAAAACAGCTGGAGCAAGAGGTGCATTTATTTAAGAGTATAGTTGCATGTCAGATCAGATATATGTATAGAAAATAATGATGAAGAAAGGAGTGTTTTTTACTTCATCTGACATGGGTTATAATGTTATGACTGATTAGTATATATAGCTTTGCAGTTAACTGCCAAATTATTCATACCCCTGGCAGAAAAGTTAGTTTTGTCAAAACTGACAATCCTTTTACTTTGTTTGATAATCTTTTGAGAGATGCCTTTCTCATTTTGTGATTGAATGAAAAAAAATTGGAATCTAAATTTGCAAAAGGGTAGGAGTAATTTTGAGCTTAGCTGTATTTTGATCAATAGGTTGCTTGTAGTTCATCCTTAAAAACAGTGTAAGGTCAACAGTTGGTGTGGCAACTGTCTGGACAGTTACATGCACACTTTTACAAACACACACACATGCATACTCTCTAATATACACGTGGACAAAATGAAAAGTATTTTCTTTACCAAAACATTGTTGGGCCCAGTCATTGAAGGGTTAAAGGAAAAACTAAATTGTGAATGCACGAGTGACCACCTGTCAGCTTAACCTCAGCCCAAGGTGGAAGCAGTTATGTAAAGCTCGGCCAACTTCCTGTTTTAAACTGAACAAACGCTGTGAAAAGCTTATCAAAATCCCCTTAACATTAAACAGCTTACAAACATTTCTGGCATGTCCAAACACTCGCTAACACTGCCCATTTAAAGACTTCCTGAAAGAATACACTTTATGACTGCAAAACTGAACGTCACCCAACAAACACATTCAAAGTCTGCAATCCTCCACTCAGCTCATCCGTCATTGCAACTCATTCCAAGAGCCACAGTGGGACACCATAAATAGAGCAACTGAAACATTCATGAAGGACTTCGCTTGTTATTCCATTGATGTGGATGCCAGCACAAGGCCTCAGTTCAGGCCTTCAGTGACAGACACCAGTAGCTAAAAATGACCACTACTCATCAGACATATGAACCTTGTCTCAACTCCTGCTTCCCAGCCATGACCTGATTTTCTGGCATGCATTGTACTTCTTCTTTGTCTACAAAATTCAGTGGTGCTTTTTACTGAAAGACCTGAAGATTTTTAACACTGAAAGCATATTTGTGTAAACAGATTTCCTTCTAAAGGGAGTAAAATTACCTCCACCAGGATGGGAAAATACCATACCTATCTGTGTGGAACGGAGGAAAAGAGTTAACGAAAGGTTCTTTTTCAGGAGCATTGCCTCAATATGACTTTGGGAATTATACTTTTCCTTTGCCACCTGTGTGGCTGTGACACATTTAGAGGCACGCACTACTGGAAGACAGAAGAGGCAATAAAAAAAGTAGCGCAACCTTGCAGTTATGTAACAGCAGCCTGCCAAATATTGAAGGCAGCTGCCAAAGCAGCACTTCTCTCTGTGTTATGTGAAAAGATGAGATGAGCTACCAGTTGTGAAAGCAACAATTGTACAAATTCTGCTTCGTTGTTCACATGTTTCAAAGAACACATTAGAGTAGGGGAAAAATTATGCTGGCTCTGAAACACCACAGGAGAGAGGATGATTATCCTGGTTATATCCCAGTGCTCCCTGTGTGACAGTGGATAAGCAGGGAAAACTGCAGAAAATAAAAGGCAGTAAGGGAATTGTTAATCTTTCCGAAAGAGAGAGGAAGCAGCACTGGAGGCACTAAGTCATGCCAATGAGGATCAAATGGGCAAGACCAGCAAAAACCTAGGGAACAAATCACAGCTGGTCCTGCTGTTGCATCTCTCTGCTCTGTAAAATATTATTCTCTTGTGTAGAGAAAAAACTGTTAAAAAAGAAAGAAGTGAGATGAGAGTATAGTCTATAATCCTTTACTGCGACTCTTTAGAGGCTGGAAGTCATCACAGGCCTGCATATGAGAGTGCATGTGCTCGAATGTGGTAATGAGCTTAGGGCCATCCATGCAGTGATGTAACCAGAAGGTGGCAGCGGTGGCGATCTGGTAATGAGATGTAGACACTATATCTAGGGGAATCAAGATCGGCCAGCAATCCACCACATCTGGGGCTGCACATTGGGCAAAAAAATGTCCAGTCATACATCCGTCAACACATAGAACTAAACTCATTGTCTAGTGTTTGGACAGATACAGTGACTTGCAAAAGTATTGTAAACCCTTAACCCTTTTCATTATTTGTCACAACAACAAACTTTAATGTTTGTTTTTTACTGGAATATTTTTGTGACAATTCAACACATATATCAAAATGTGAAAAAAATGGTATGCATATGTATTCAGACCCTTTTGTTGCAATACACCTAAATAAAATGCAGTGCCACCAGATGCCATCAAAACTCACCAAAGGCCAAAATAAAACCTTTTGATCCCAATGAAAAATGCTATGTGTGCCAGAACACTAAACATCACCATCCCCAGCAGGACACCCTGTCTATGGTGCCACATGCTGGTCATGTAGAGATGCTTTTCTTCAACAAGGGCAAGGAAACTGGTCACATTTGGTGAGAAGATGGGTGCAGCTTAAATAAGAAGGTGCAAAAGACTCGAGAACAGGGGTGGATGTTACTCTTCTACCAGCACCCAGACCCTAAACATAAATCTGTAAAGGAATGGTTTAGATCAAAGCACATTCATGAATTCAAACAGCCAAGTCAGAAATAGCTATTTAGAGAAGCTCTACATCCAATCTGACTCATATTGAGTTATTTTACCAAGACAAATGGGTAAAAATGTCAGCTCTAGATGTGCAGACATATGCAGTCAACACTTCTATTTGTAAGAAAAATTGAATACCATGACGCATTTTTAATTTTTTTAATTATTGCATGGCTGAAAGATGAGCAGATGTAGTAATGCTGTGTTAACAGAGCAGTGCAACGGAAAGATAAGCTGGACAGATCAGCTTTCAGTTCCAGTTAACGACCTATAGTGAACTTTTCACTAGACACTAGACACTTTAACTAGACTTTATCTGTTGGCTGGCTCTAACCAGGGCAGTAAACGACTCTACAAGGACAAAGAGGTGCAACAGTAAAATGTGGCTCTGAATTTCTTACTAGTGGACAATAATTTATTACAGAACACACAAGATATGTGGTTTACTTTAGCACCTCAAATGTTTTATTTGAATATTTACTTGGGAAAATAGACAAAAGATATATTTAATATGCCCAATGTCTGCCTCTTTGCAGATTTCCTTCAAGGCCAGAAAGGCTTTAGTAGATAATGTACAGTTTTTAATCATCCTGACCTCTCGTTTTAATTTTTTTGCACACAAAGTTATTATAAACATTCGCTCTATTCTTCTGGTAGTTGAGGCCCTCCAGCTGAACCCACTTAACTATATCTCCGTGTAATGCTACAACTCACTGCTTCTTCACCCCTTCACATTATTCCAGTGCATCCCTTGTCTCCTCCCATCTTTGTTGCTCAGGTTCATCGCATTTCCTTCAGTCTTCTTGAAGCAGTCAGTAACCTATCTGTGAGCTCAGACTTTTCTGAATCGTAACCAAGAAGTGGCATTAAACAAAAATTCCTCCCACGCCATCCCAACATGCACTTCCTCTGTCTCTCTGTTATGTAACAACTTCAGTGATCCACTGTCAGCGGCCGCTCATCCTAAACCCGGCATGGCTCCCATTCGCAGCTTGTTTGTCTACTTTCTCGGCGCTAAAGATCACACCAGTCTTTGCTCCTGTCACCCGAAGACATCAAACACTCATTTGATGCATGGACCACTTTGCAGTATTAGAGGCTTCATTGCAGAGTCAATGGTGCAAAAATCTGGTGCAATCCTAACGTTTGTTAAAACATCTTATTGTTCTTGAATGAAAGGTATTCTCCCTCCTCAAAAACTTGTAAGCTCTTCAGTTGTGTATACAAGTGTGTGTATGGATGCTCAAGTATACGTTTGAGACACTGGCTGCCACAGGCACAGCTGGCACAGACTGGTTGCATAACATGGATCCTAGCTGCTGCATTACTCCCTGGATGGCTGACAGTAGACCTCAGACTCACACACACGAACACAGACATTTACACACATGCCTGCATGTACTTGTCTGACCCACTATACAGATGCTACTGGCAATAATAACCAGCCACAGGCAGACAGTGTCATCTGCACATCTATATGACTGTGAATGAAAATTAATTTCTTTATTTGGAGGAGTTGCATCTCAGTTGCATGTCAGCCTTTTTAGGGAAAAAAAAGTTATTCTCTTCTCATAGCAGCAATAATGCTTTGTAAACACAGCCGGGCTCCTCTCTGTGCCCTCATTTCCTTTCTCTCCGTCCCTTCTCCCTGTCCATTTTTTCCACCTACTCTTTCCTGCCATCTCTTGTGCTATATTTGTTTGTTTACCTCCCTTCTGTTCAACACTTTAACATCCAGGAAGTTATTCTTGCATATATCGCCTACTTTGCACCTATTTTTTTTTACCCCTGATGAGAACAATAAAAGTCAGAGGTGTACCATTGAGTTGCTTTATTATTTGTCATTGCTCAATTTAAATAAATAAAAAATTTGCATTTTATGGAGTGGAAGAAAAAGGTCCCTCTTTTTTACATAAAATCCCCTGAGCCAACACTTGTAGAACTATCTTTCACTGCAATTATAGCCGCATATCTTTTGGACTATGTCTCTACAACTGCATATCTAGACAATGATATATTTGCCCATTCTTCTTTGCAAACCAGCTCAAGCACAATCATACTGGATGAAAAGCCTCTATGAACAGCAATGTCTTGCAACGCAGTTGGATTTACACATGAACTTTGACAGGGCCTTTGTAGCAAATGTACCATTCCACTATAGTTTGGCTGTATGTTTAGGGTCACTTTCCATCTGGAAGGTGAACCTCCACCTCAGTGTCAAGTGTTTTGTGGCCTTTTTTTTTTCTTTGGAAAAACATGCATAATTTAACTCCACTTCAAAACTAGGCACTACTCTTTGTTGGTCTGTCACATAAAATCCCCAAAAATGCAAGAAAGTTTGTAGGTGCAATGTGACAAAATGGGGAAAGGTGAAGTGGTATGAATACCTGATGGGGCACCAGTAATCAGCTAGAATATGGCATCCGTTGTAACACATAAAAAATAATATAGACTTTAATCATCAACTATTATTTAGGAGTAACATCATCTGACCTTTTCTTTTCAGGTAAACTTTTTTCATAGCAAAAAACAATCACATAAAAGCATGTGCACAGTGTGAAGCTCTATTACCTCTGTGTGTCTGCCACAGCAGCATGTTTCAAGGGTCAGAAAATTCAAGCCAACCATGTAATGCAGGCTCACTCTTCCATGTGGGTTTGTGAGTGCAGCACATTGTTATCTCAAAGCTGTTGACCCAGTCAAAGCTTAATGCCTAATCAGAACAATAGGTAGCTCTGTTACAAATCCGCCAAGCAGTACACCTAATGATAGCTGTGATCTTTTGATTCGTTAACAGGAGTGCTGATTAAATGGCTAAGAATTTAAAGCCAAATTTTACCATAATCCTAATTTCAGTGCATATGTACTGGAACATTGGCAGGGTGCTGGGTTATTTTGACTGGCATGACTGTACAGAGTAAAACATGTTATTGGATTTTGCAAAAAATTAGGTGAGCCATGATCACACTGAGTCTATTATTATTCATATTTTCAGGCGGGAAAATGGGTCCCAATTGGCCAAAAGGGAAGGATGATGCATTAATTAGTGTGAGCCAAATATTTATGCAACTCTATAACTCCAGATCTGAATAATTTGCTACTGATGGGAAGTCAAAATATGGCCATAAAAACACGCCTCGGGGAGGACGTTATTCATTTAGGTCCTGGTGGAAGTGATAGGCTTCTTCATCGGCCACTCAGCTACCCGCGTAACGCAATATCTCTGATGACGTCATAGCCCAAGGATCAGCATTACATCGAGCGTGTTCGTGCATGAGTGTTCGTGTGCAACTTGCAAGATTTTGACCCCTTTATCTATCGTCCTAGTTCTGATTTCAGTAAATAGTCAGGATGTATACAGTCATCAATGAATCTCATGTGCTCCCCATTCATAACCACCTGGTTCATTCATTTCTTTAAGCGACTCAATAAACCAGGCGACCTATTGTTTCCCTTCTACAACGTAAAACACAGCCTTCAGATGCAACAAAAAGCAGGTGCATAAGCCTATCCATCCCAAGTGATGCGATCAGGAGTCTTGCGTAATGAGCCAAGCCCATCGGCTTCACAGTGACACTGAATTATAATTAACGAGGGTCTCTGCTGCACGTGCTAGATCTAATAAATACCAAGAATCTGTCAATAAAACATCCCGCACGAATGCAATATAAAACAACGTTTAGAAAACCACCTGCAGTTGGATCATTACGTAGAAATCAGAGCTGAATAGGTGGGAATACATTAATTTCAAAACGATCAGTATGTAAAAAACAAGTAAATGATAATTTGCACTTTTTAATGGAGAAATCATGAAGAGAGGGCTGCATTGTGCACAATTAGAATCGAAAGCGGGGCATGTGACTCGTTTGGCTGCAGGAGGGGGTCCCTACCTTCCGACGGTTCCGGAGTTGACCCACATGCCAGTCTGCTGGGGGTTCAGCCGGTCGCTCAAACCGGACAGAGACACACGGAGAACGAAAATATAGCCGCGTTGATTCCGTTCTTTGTTAAAAAGCACAAAAAGCTGCGGACAGGACCTCTGCCCTGAAACATCCTCCCCCTCTTCCTCCTCCTCTTACTTCCCCGTTCTGCTACCTCCTTTTTGGCCTCTCTCTGAGCTCAACAAGTACGGACTCTCCGCCGTAGATCTGATATGCTGCTTTGTTGCTAAACGCACGCCTTTCTGAGTCAAATCTGAGCATAACTTGTCGACTGATTTCTATACTCTGAGCTGAGCCGCACTCCCCTTTTGTGTTGTTGTTGCCCCAGCTGATTTCACCAGAGACACACCCCCACGGCACGGCGTCACAACCCAGGACGAAGAAATCAGCATGTGAGGCGTTCAGGTTTAGTAGGAAAGTGGACTTTTCTACTAACATCAGTTGAATCCATTCTCCAAAAGGCAGCTCTTTGATCAACTCGACCAAATAAACAAAAATAAAGCTATATTTAATTTGTTTTGTTTTTTGAACAACCTAATTTACAATTGTCTTAAAACTAATGAAAAGTAAACAAGCGGCATTTGTTCTTCTGGCTTATGTCTTTGAGAACTCATGGTGTTTCAGTTTAATTGATCAATTCAGTTCAATTACGTTTATTTATATGGCCCCAATTCACTAGAAACGTAATCTAAGTCACTGTACAAGATAAAGAGATCCAAATCATATACAGTAACATATAATAAGATCAATCCAAGATTCAAATTCATCTAAATGCATTCCAGTTTAGTCCTAGTTATAATACACTTCAGTCAAATCCAGTTTATTATGCCAAATGGTGAAAAATAATGTATCTAAGGGAGCCCATCCTCCTGAGCGAGAGTGTTTAAAATCTTGTTTGTTCAGAAACAGAATCCGCTTTATTTCCCATATTTGTGCAAACAAGGCATTTGACTTAGGTTCCACTTTGCTCTGTTAATGAAGACATTTTAAATCTAATTATATATATCAGAAGGGAAATAAAATAAAAGTTTTTTTGCAAATATGTATATACAGTGTTTTTATTAGAGAACAAAATGGTTGAATTAGCGCGAATATCCATGGTATCAGTCTGAGCACTCTGACTGTTAAAGGTTCTGTGACAGCTTGGGGAGAGAACTGTCTCTGTGGCCCATCCCACCGACCTGAAGGTAAAATTCTAAACAGTTTGTGTCCAGGATCTGTCGTGTCTGCAGAGATGTTAGTTGCCCTTTTCCTGACCCTACACCTGTACAAATCATGGATGGCGGGAATGTCAGCCCTGATATCCTCTCTGTAGACTTAATGGTTCATTGCAATCTAGACCTGTCCTGTTTTGTGGGTGAACCAAATCACAAACACAAACACAGGACAGACTGAAGAATGGCAGTGTAGAAGATGACCAGCAGCTCCTATGGAAGATTGTACTAATTGAGTAGATGCAAGAAGTACAGTCTCTCTGCAAGGCCTTTTTCTGAACAGTGCCCATGTGTGAGGACCATCTCAGGTCCCGAGAAAGGGTGGTTCCTAGGAACCATAATTAATCCATAGTAGACACAGCGTTGGTGAGGATGGTGTGAGGAGGAGTGTTCTTCAGAGGTCCACCATAATCTCCAATGTCTTAATCGGATTAAGCTCCAAATGGTTCTGACAGCACCAGTCGATCCACCTCCTGTCTGTATTCAAGGTTTCCCAGAAAAAGCACGATGCAGCAGCTAGCTTTCTATCCTCTGAACTTCCCTTTCTGTATCTTGTTATTTCTGCATACCATTAAGCATACTGTTTTTAATTAGTAGAGCACTCATGTCCTCCTTTGCACAGGATGTGGAAGCTCCAGCAGACCCAGTTTAAACCAGAAATAGGGCAATGGCCCTCATTTAGGGCAAATATCAAAATGAATACATATATCGTATATACAGTATATATATATATATATATATATATATAAAATATATATATATATATATATATATATATATATATATATTTTTTTTTTTTTTTTTTTTTTTTTTTTGCCGGAACTATTCTTTAAATGTTTCCTAATACAGTTAAACTAAATTAAATTTGAAACAGTATTGTATCAAACAAAAGCTTTTATTCATAAGCAAAGAAAATATTCTGGTATTATGGTTATTTTGAGCACTCATTCATAGCAACTACTCCATAGCAACGAGTTACTTCTCGTGAATAGCAGCAAAGTAGCACAGAATAAGCTGATCATTGACTGGATCTGGGAAAGTCCCAGGCATTTAGTCCCTTCCTAGGAAATCCATGGGAATTACATTTTTGGAACCACAAAAAAGAAGAAAAAAACACTTTCCAGGCAACAAAAATATCAGACTTATCATCCAGGGAATGTATTCTTTAGCATTCTTTGCATCGTCAGCATCCATTGCTTACATTCTTTGCTTACAGGAGAGGAACCTGTCTTTGATTTCATCTGTTGCTTAATAAAATCAAAACTGCAACTTACCATGATGTACTTAACATTTAATGGCATTATTAACTGTGAAGATTCTGCAGCGTTTGGTAATGTGTGCATCTTGCACAGTGGATTTCTTAACTTTATTCAAATACCTCAGCAAGACTGAAGACAGACATCTACTGGCAGAAACTGGTACTGATCCCAGGGAAACAAAGGAGGCATCAACTGGCATAGTTTACTGCAACAATAGCTTCCATTTTTTAGCATATCCTGGTATGCATGTCAAACCGGCATGAGTAAATTAGGAACTGTCATATTATAGCACGCTAAAAATGTGTTTCTTGACAGATTACCTGTTTGTATCATTTACTAAATCCATGCTGACAATATGCACATACATGTTTTGCTCTAATAGTTGCTGTGCAACAGACAATTTGTACAATCAGTAACAAAATAGGTAGAGCTGAGGCAAAATGTGCTGCTAGGTATTTGTATTTTTTAATCTCCTTTTCCAATGTTGTGTTGTAGCCCTGAGAAAATACTGCCCCCTGACCTAGCTGGCATGGTCAAAAAGGAACAGCATGAAAGATGGGCAGGAATGCTGGTAGAAAGCAGGGGTTCAGCACCACTGGCACTTAGAGGGCTTAGAGCTGTGGAGAGGCAGCCCCTTTTGTGGGAGAGCAGAACTTCTTTGAGAACTCTTGAGCCACACAGTCTGAGGTAATGTCTGGCCCTTTGAGCTACAGTAGGACAAAAAGGATAGCTTCTTTTTCCCACTGGTTTTATCACTCTTTTGTGGACTTAGGGGGACATGTGCTCCCATAGATTTTACACTGGGTTGAGATTAAAGTTGGGTGAATGAGCTGAGGTCACTCTTTTACAGAACTACTTCAACAAAAGCATGTTGATTATGGGATACATGGTGCCTTTAATGCTACCCAATTTTCCTGTGGTTTTAACTGAAAGAATCACACGCTTAGAATCACTTATTTATTTAAATGAAATATAAATTTCAGTTTGGAGCAATGATGGTTAAGTTATTAGATTTTAATCAGCTGCAGGTGAAGTGAGAAGTGTCAAACTTAGGGTATGAAACATCAATTTACTTTCTCTGTTAATAGATTAAGTAAACCTAATATGCCACAAAGCATAAAAATATATGAAAAAATATATATTTTTATAAAATTTGTGCCTATTTGATCCTGCAGACTCTGAAGTGAGGTTAGACCATAATCCCCATGAAAGAGTCATTTCACTGCCTTAATTGCAGAGTTTATCATCGCACAAGAAGCTTGAAATAGATCCCATAAAATAAAAGTATAGTGACATTAATATGGAAGTAAAATAGTCTCATTAGAATCAAACATTTTTTAGACATTGAATTTATAACACAGAATTTTTATCCTGTGCAATTATGTATGTGATTTTTTTTTGTACTTAAAATTTGCCAGCAAAAATTCACCTGCAGAAATTCACCTGCAAAAATTCGGCTGCAAAAATTCACCTGCAGAAATTCACCTGCAGATATTCACCTGCAAAAATTCACCTGCAAAAATTCACCTGCAGAAATTCACCTGCAGATATTCACCTGCAAAAATTCACCTGCAAAAATTCACCTGCAAAAATTCACCTGCAGAAATTCACCTGCAAAAATTTGCCTGCAAAAATTCACCTGCAGAAATTCACCTGCAGAAATCGCCTGCAGAAATTCACCTGCAGAAATTCACCTGCAGATATTCACCTGCAAAAATTCACCTGCAAAAATTCACCTGCAAAAATTCACCTGCAGAAATTCACCTGCAAAAATTTGCCTGCAAAAATTCACCTGCAGAAATTCACCTGCAGAAATCGCCTGCAGAAATTCACCTGCAGAAATTCACCTGCAAAAATTGCCTGCAAATGTGTTGCCGCTTCTTCCGGTCACTTCAAAACAAGAGCATCTGCGGAACTAGCTGTCATCAGGTCAGTCAAACATTTTATTCAGTTCCATTAGATGAAAAACAAAATACCGAATCTCAAATGGGTGTTAAAGCAATCAGCACTCGATCAGTCAAGTGTCTTTTAACCAATCAGATTACGCTAATTTGATCACGTGACACACCATAAAAAACATGATTCTGTAGCTAGATGATGATTTCAAAGCACAAACAACCGAGTATGTGATAGAACCAGAAACCTTTAATGAGAATAGTGGGTGTAAATACAAAAATAGAGACTCTTAGCTGGTCAGAAAAAAAAACATACTGCAGTGGCTTGCAAAATATTCATTCTTGAACTTGTTCACATTCTAAAAGGTTTTCTCTCAGAATTACCCTGTATTTAGCTCTATCCATCTTTCCATCAGCTCTGGCCAGTGTCTATGTACCAGCTGTAAAAACGCATTCCAAAAGCATGACCTTGCCACCACCATGTTTTACTGTGTGGATGGTATGCTCAGGGTGTTGCAGAGTTCATTTGTTGCCAAGCATTGTATTTTATGTGTGGGCCAAAAGATTAAATTTTTGTCTCTATTGAGCACCTTCTTCCATATTTGCTGTGTCCCCTGTGTCCCACACAGTAGTTATCTTGGCTTTCTTTCGACAGCAGCTCACTTCTTGCCACTCCTCTATATAACACAACACAATGAATACTTGGACTGAACTCATATTATATCCTATTGTAAAGTCAATTGTGTATATATGTACCTTTAAAAAGATATTCTTTATTAATTATTGAGAGCAAAGTGCACCAGAGTCAAATTCCTTGTTTGTCTGTACAAACCTGGCAATTAAGCTGATTCTGATTCTGACATAAACAGATTTGTGCAGTGCATTGACTCATAGTCATCTTGTCAACTGATTCTCTCACCCGAGCTGTGGATCTCTGCTGCTCCTCCAGAGTTACCATGGACCTCTTAGCTTCTTCTCTGATTAATGTTGTCCTTGCCTAGCCTGTCAGTTTAGGTTTAGGTGAACAGCCATACCTTGATAGATTTGCTGTTGTGCCATACCCTTCCATTTTTAGATTCGTGCTCAGTGAGAAGTTCAAAGCTAGGGATATTGCTTCCCAACCTGACCTTGCTTTAAGCTTTTACCAATTTTCATTAACTAAAGCCTTCACAGAGCAGCTGTATTTATACTGTAATTATTTTACACTGAGGTGGGCTCTCTTGACCACTTAGGTGAATTCACAAGGCAATTCATTTCACTAGTTTTGATTTAGCTAGCTTTCGAAGGCTGCACGGTGGTGCAGTTGGTAGCACTGTTGCCTTGCAGCAAGAAGGTCCTGGGTTCGATTCCCAGCCGGGGGTCTTTCTGCATGGAGTTTGTATGTTCTCCCCATGCATGTGTGGGTTCTCACCAGGTACTCCGGCTTCCTCCCACAGTCCAAAGACATGCCTGTTAGGTTAATTGGTCTCTCTAAATTGCCCTTAGGTGTATGAATGAGTGTGTGCATGGTTGTTTGTGTGTTGCCATGTGATGGACTGGCGACCTGTCCAGGGTGTACCTACCTTAGGTGTGTGCATGGTTGTTTGTGTGTTGCCATGTGATGGCCTGGCGACCTGTCCAGGGTGTACCCTGCCTCTCGCCCATAGACTGCTGGAGATGGGCACCAGCTTCCCCACGACCCACTATGGAATAAGTGGTAGAAAATGAATGACTGACTGACTAGTTTTTATTTAAGACAGAGTAAATAGGGATAGACAGAAATTCCTGAACCTTAAAAATTTTTATTTGGGAAATATTTTCCTTCCACTTCTATCAGACAAAATCTCAATATAATACTTTGGAGTTTGGGGTTGTGACATTGCAAAATGTGAAAAAGTATGAATATTCTGCAAGACCCTGTAGCTGATACTTGCCTAACAACAGACCATAGTTTGCACACTTATTTGCATTATATATTTGCAGTTTGCATTGTTTCCTTTTTATGTGTTTCAAAGTCACTGATATCTTAAGTAAAAACATTGTTTTTATTATTGCACACGGAAGGCTCACCTAGAAGCGTTTCAGATGATATCATGAGTTTATCCATCACCAAGGAACACATATCATGTGGCATTTTAATGTTCACAGAGGATTCTGGTGCGAATGTTTGCCCTCATCTGATCCCCGTCCTGTCCGCTCCCCCACTGACCCTGCTCTCACCCCACAGCTCACCCAAACCTTCAACAGGTCCACTCGCCTCCCCCTGTTCTATCCCAGCTTCATGCTGGAACTACTCTCAAGCTGTCAAAACACCCAGCTTCTCACACTCCCAGTGTCCACACACCATCCCAGAGCTCTAGCAAATACACACACACTCAACAAAAACAGCCTCTATGCAGCCCATTCACTGCACCAAGTAGGTCAGAGCTGCAGTGGGTCTTCCACACACACACCGCTCATCACTGTGGAACTGATAATAATATCAAATATGAAATTCTACCTTAAGCTCTGACGTCAGCGTGCGCAAAAACACAAACACACACACCTACTGTACAAATGCACTGAGTACAGATAGCATGTCTTCAGAGTGTCATTTTACAAAGCAGGATTGGGGAGACTTTTGTTTGTTGGTTTGTTTTAAAGAGGGACAAGAATGGGAAGCATGAGCTCTCCCTAACTCCCCTGAAAGGAAATTTTAGGGGTCAAATGTTAAATGTGAGAATAACATGATTGAAGATACTTAATTTTATTGTAAAAAAAATACTAAAGGATCCGCAGGGGGAAAGAGATTGTAAATTTAACATATGTACTGCAATTCAAACCCATTTGCCCGGATCACACACACCCACCAATCAAACACACACACACACACACACACACATTGATCTAATATGGAGAAGTGACTGAGTGATGCCAGAGCTGGTACCCTGTCATGAAATGTTTTGGCAATGGCTAATGAGCGTGTTAGCAGAGTGTGAGTTTAAGTGAAAAAATATTTCAATGCTAGATAAGGTCTAAGAGGAAGAACAGAAAGCCAAAGGCTGTTATTTTTTACTTCCGGTGTTATCAGCAACTTGCTTTTTTTACACTAGTATCTGTTAAAACTGTGCCTGCCCAGCTATTGTTACCTTATTATATCCTAATGAAGTCACTGCATTTTTCATAATAAAAATAAACAGAAACTCTGGAACATTATAAAAATCAAAAGCTACACCACAAGCATAGGGCCCCCAGTTTAAATGGATCCTGTCTTTCAGCCATTCAAACATTTTTAGGATATAATGGGTATAACCCATAAATTTTTATTTAATATCCTAAAAATTTTTGTTAAATATAGGGTTTTATTAGCCCATCACATAAAGTGACCTTTTCAATTTTAGCCTTGGCGTTAACATTGGAGTTAATGAAAGTACATAGCCAGTAGCTCATGGCAAATCTAACAAAGGGATCTCAATTGATCCCCTCTCTAATATGTCTTGCATTATCGCATAGAAATAATATATATAATGACGACACAAAATTGTCGAGATAAACTACACACACAAGAAAATGCCACATTCCATTCCTCACTTTTTAAGTTATAATTTATGTTTTTTTCTGAATAGAATGAGGAATGCTTTATTAACAAACATGGATCAGAATGTAAAAACAATAAAATGAATAAAAACTTTGTATTTTGGATTTGTGCTGAAGTTGATTAAAACAATAAAGCTTTGAAAGTGAAAAAATATATCTGTTATATTTGTTTTTTCTGAACAGTTTCTGCAGGGACCCATTTGGGTTCCAGGTTTTTCAAGGGGCCTCAAAGGGTTTAACAGTGCTCTGTAAGATGGTCAAATCTTTGTATGACCTAACTCTGCTTTAAACTTCTCCACAACTTTATACCTGACCTGTCAGCTGTGTTCTTCCTGAGGTAGTTGGGTGCACTTGAATTTATTTAGCTATATCAAAGTTGAGGAGGCAAAACACACTTTTAGAGATTATTTGTTAAAAAAAAAAAAAAAAACTAAAAATATTAACCCGTTCACTTCATAATTATACAATACCTTGTGTTGACCTGTCAAATAATATCTCAATAAAATACATTGAAATCCTATTAATGGGGCAAAATGTGCAACAGTTTAAATGCAATGAATGCTTTGCAAGGCACTTTGAATATTTCTGTTGACACAAAATGTGTTATTTAGAATTATTTATTTAAGCGTTTCACCTAAAACAGTCAGTTTATAAATATATCCCAAAATGTTTTCCCAGACAATAAGGATGTGATGTATGACCAGCCATAAATGTCTGCTGGTGATGATGGGTCATGATGTGGAAGAATGTGAGGAATGCAGGGTGACTTCAAGTACAGGCCCAAAGGCTATGAGGCTAGCAGATAGCTGATGGAGGCCAAGTTGGGAAGGAAAGGGACATAGTTGCTGAAATGTAGCTTAAGTCCACCTTAGATGTTTCACAGTGTGATCTTTAAAAACTCTGCCTGTAGTGAGCAAGAAGTGTTGTATATCTTTCACATTGTGCTTAGCTTGCAGCACTCTGTCGCAAATAATAACCCAATTAGAGTTTGGGGGCATCTGCGGCCCAAACATAATTATCATCAGACAGCTCCACCCACCCAGCATCAGCACATGTCAAATCAGCTTCCCTTCCCTGTGGGTACTATGTGGGACACAGCTTAAATGGCCAAACTTTAAGTTAAAAGAAGAAAAACACTCATTGTCCCATTGATCTTGTTCAGTGATGGGTATGTGGCTCCATGTGATGAAGGTGGCTTTAAAAAGGACGTTGATTTTGGCGCGGCGCTGGTGGTTAGCGCGTGACCACATATAGAGGCTATAGTCCTCGAAGCGGCCGTCCCGGGTTCGAGTCCCGGACCCGGCGACCTTTGCCGAATATCTCCCCCTCTCTTTGCCCCTCCTTCCTGTCTACCTACTATCAAAAATAAAGGCTTCTAGTACCGAAAAAATTCCTTTTTTTTAAAAGGGCATCTATTTTTATAAACTTCCCTTACCATCTGTCCCTAAATATTTCCAAGGAGATGAGGATCAGGAGAACAGGCAGGATAGTCCAAAAGAGGGATCTTAATCTTCTGGATTAGATCCTTTATTAGTTGGGTGTTAAGAACTGCAGTGTCATCCTGTTATGAGGCCCAGTAATTACAGCACAGATGAGAACAATCAATCAAAAGGGAATCTTACTGCAACATCACCACATGGTCAGCCACGGTTTGATGCCCTTGCACAACCTGATGCTGCTTTGTAACATTAAAGGAAAAGTCTCACAGATCATGATGGAGCCTCTTCCCCCATGCTGTGTAAAAACCATCTCCAGTCAAACCTCTTTGCCATGACAGTAAAGTCAGAAGCCATCAGGAACGTCCAGGGTATATTTTCTAGTCAGAAAATAAATCTTTCGACCACCTTTCAATGCCCAATTTCAAATGCCGTCTAGTAAAGCGCAAATGGATGAGTTTGTGACACGGGAGAAGGTGTTGCCTTTGAAGTCATTTTTTTTGTCTTAGTTGTTCTTTCACAAATGCCATACTATGATTTTTGGGCTGCAATCAGCATCAGTAACAGCATTGATTTGACTCCAAGATCTGCCTGTGTCTTCATTGACTGCTTACTGGATTCAACTTCAATTGAGCATAGGTGATAAATGCTGTCACGTTCAAGGACAGAAAGTGCTTTCGTCTATGCCATCAGGAGGTCATGACAGTGTGAATGCTTCACAGGAAATCAAATAAAGTAATAATTTGACTACTCTATTAGTTTTGTTTCTTGCTCCTGTTTCTTCATTTTGCATTCAAAGCTTTTATGGTTACCTGGCCATGGTTCACAAGCTCAAAATTAGAATATCTGGTTTTAAGATTTTAATCAGGTGTGTAAGTAGGGAAAAGGAAACAGGTACCTCAGTACCCCTTTTTTAAACCATCAAGATAATATGCTCTCAATGAAACAAACAAGCACATCTCTGCTAGATGGAGACACAGAGTTCAGCAAAGTTGCCTCATAAGCTGTGGCTGGCAAGTGGCAGGGCTAATCTTATTAAGACTCTTCAGCTGTTTCTCTAAACTCTTAAAGTGATCGTGCAAAAAAACTGGCACTATTAGAGCTTAATTATTATTTGCAACCTGAAGAGATTTTCTAAAGTCAAGGCTAGTGAAATGATAATAATAGTTGTTTTAATCTTTTTAGGAAAAAGGTAAACTCAGGGATTGCATGACTCACAGAAAATCAAGTGAAAGTGTAAAGAGACCAGTGTGCCCGATGTAAAGCAATAAGTAAGAGATGTGAAACTATAGGTCATATATCAATGCTTTGTGGTTCTGTTTTATGAGTTTCTTCTGACATTAGGACAAAGAGGCTGGAGAATACAAATAAGGATAGAGATTGGCCCATGGCTGCTTCATGATAGTGCAGATCAGGCTAATAAGTCTTAACAGTGCTATATTCTGCTTTGAGCAGCTTCAACACCCTACTGAGCTAGTAACATAAACAGATGTTACACCAGCCCTGTATCCTTGTTTTATCCCTTTTGTATCCCTTCAGCATTTTCTAAAACATAGTTAATAGATAAACTAGAGATCCACTGATCAAAGCTTTGTGGCCTTTTTCCATTTTTCTAGGTCCTGACCTGCCGATGCCACTTTTGGCTAAGATGTATTCAGATTTTACTTGAATTAGAGATTTTGCATCTCTGTCTAGCACAACAGAATATAAAAATTTTATATGTTTTTCAGTGAGTAGAATCCGCTGGAAGAGGAAGAAGTCGGACAGACTTGGCAGGCCCAAGTGGGGGTCTGCTGGGAAAATCTGGTGGAGCCCTCGGCAAGTGGAAATCCCCGAACCCGGTGATGGGCACCGGCAGTAAAAGATGCCGTCAATATGAACGAGTCCTATTGCCTGTGGTTGGCTTGTGGGACTCCTGAGGCAGCTGACGGGTACCGTGTGGGCAGGCATGCCGCGGCCTGGGCTGTGGCAGAGGCAAAAACTCGGGCTTGGGAGGAGTTTGGTTAGGCCATAGAAAAGGACTACCGGTCAGACCTCAAGCGATTATGGCAAACCGTCCTGGGCCTCAGATTCACCTCAAATTCACCAACACTTTACAGTGGGGGTCGGGAGCTGCTGACCTCAACTGGGGATATTATCGGGTAGTGGCAGGAGTACTTCAAAGATCTCCTCAATCCTGCCATCACGCCTTTCCTTGTTCGAAGCAGTTCCTGGGGACTTGGAGTCGGACTAGTTCATCAACCTGGCTGAAGTCACAAAGGTGCTAAAAAAAACCCACGGTGGCAAGGATTCTGGGATGGATGGGTACCTAAAGTCTCTTGATGTTGTGGGCCTGTCGTGGCTGACACGTGTCTTTAACTTTGCCTCTGGGCTAGCAGACTGGGGTGGTGGCCCTGAGGGTATGTTCCAACTACAGGGGGATCACACTCCTCAGCCTCCCTGGTAAGGCCTATGCCAGGGTGTTGGAGAGTCCGGCCAATAGTCGAACTTCTGCTTCAGGAGGAGCAGTGTAGTTTTTGTCAAGACCGTGGAACACTGGACCAGCTCTACACCCTCTACAGGGTGCTCCAGTGATCATGGGAGTTTTCCTAACTGGTCCACAAGTATTTTGTGGACCTGGAGATGGCATTTGACTGTGTCCCTCGTGGTGCCCTGTTGGGGGTGCTCCAGGATTATTGAGTCGAAGCCCTTTATTAGGGGCCATCCGTATTCTGTAGGAAGCAAGAGTTTGGTCCGCATTGCCGGCACTAAGTCGGACTTGTTCTCGATGCATGTTTGACTCCGACAGGGCTGCCCTTTGTCACTGTTCCTGTTCATAATTTTCATGGAAAGGATTTCTAGTCACAACCAAGGGCCAGAGGGGGCTTGGTTTGGGGACTAGTGGATTTCTTTGGCTGGCCTGGGAACGCCTTGGGCTCCACCGGGAGGAGCTGGAGGAGGTGTCTGGGGAGAAGGAAGTTTGGGTGTCTCTACTAAGTCTGCTGCCACCACGACCCGGTCCCAGATACGAGTACGAGTATGCTTTTCAGTAAATGGTAGGAGTGATTAGCTTAATTAATCTTGCCAGCTAACTAACTTTATAGAAATAGAATAATTTGTGCCTAGGGGTTTCCTATGGTATTTTTGATTACTTTATTATTCTAACAATTTGTTGGTAAACAAAAAACGTTGATATTATTCCTTCATGATCAGTCATTGTGTTGATGCAAGCAAAGGGAAAATGCAGGTGTTTTTAATAGTAGAATTGAATTTTAAAGCACTTGTGAATAATACTCCCTTCCAAAACTCTGTGCCAAACCAGCAGTTATCTCTGTTTCTGTATGGAAAGCTTCCAGTTGCAACTAACTTATGCATTGCAGTTGCAACTAACTTATGTATTGTAAACTATACACTACATTTAAGAGCCTTATTGACCAGTGCATTAACAGAAATTGTCAGATCAATAGGTGATGAAGAACAATGTCTGTCCATCAATACCCTACATCTTCTCCAGGTAAGTAATAGCTCACTGCAACTTACTGTAAAACTGCAGGTCTTGGTGTCCTTTTTGAACCGAACTTCACTGTTTACATTGATTTATTTATTGATTTTTTTTAAACAGGCTCTGAGATTATTTGATCAAAACGAAAGGTTTTAAGGATAGAAAATCCTATTCCTTTGGCGAAAGAAGTGGTAAAAATAAGAAATGTTGTTCGCTGCACAAATGAGATAAGACATATTTTCCCAGTATATATAATAAAAAACATATATTAAATTACATAGAATGGTACAAAGTACTGACCAAAGTAGCAATTACCTTGAGGAGAAGGAGGGTCAAAGGAAAAGTTTTCAAAATGCAATGTCTATGGCCTTCGTACAGGTCAGTGAGTACTCTCAAAACACCCTGATCAAACAGAGAGCTAAGCCAAGACAAACATCTCTGTATTTCAGTCTGGGACAGAAAAGCAGAGCTTTAGCCTTGCCGAGGTCTTCCTATACAGAGTCAGTATCTCATACTGGAAAAGTGCACGATTTCAGATGTTCGCGGTCCAGTTGGCTGTGTCCACCTTCCAATGAAAAAAATCTACCTTTGTCTCCAAATCAGAGGATGCATGTGTTTGTTGTTAGACAATTTTAAGTGTTTCGTGTTTTCTTTTTCACTGTGATTCTATAGTTTTTGATAAAATGTGTGGTTTGTACAGTTTGTGCAGTTTACACCTAGCTGAGGAGGAAAACTACCAATTAATTTATCTGCATGCACATCTAAAACATTTGCATCCAATCCTGTAATCAGGTGCATTTCAATAAATTAGTACGAAGGTTATTGTGTGTGTGTGTGTGTGTGTGCGGGCGCGTGTGCGTGTCGATATGTGGTACAGCCTATGGGAACTTTCATAACATTTTCCTACAATGTAGTTCTTCATCTCGCAAATTCAGTATCCACCTCTCTTGTAAGCTGTTGCTCACACATCCAGAAATAGAGCGGAAGTGCAAAAGTGTAAACAAAAGTTGCAGAGAGACAGAAGCAAAAATAAACCATTTTAATGAGAGACAAGGTATAACAGGAAGTTCTCTTTTGTGTGTTTACTTCAAACAGCCTGCAAGATATTTGTCCATTCAACAAATTGAGTTCCTGATATTGTATTTCAATGGGGCAAACAAAAAACAAACCTATTGTGAGATGAAAAGCATTTATCTCAAAAGCAGTGCACTTTAATTTTATTCAAATGGGCTTGGAGTGGATCTTGTAATCCTATGTGGCCATTTTCTCCTGGAATAATAAAGAAGCATGTAATTCTTCAGATGGCCTGAAAAAAAAAATCCCGATACAATGATATGTAATACCTTCGACTTGAATCAGCTGAAAGGGAATTATCATGCGTCTCTAATTTGAGCTGTTCTACCAACAGGGAGAGCAAATGTCTACACAGTTGATACCCTATGCATGATATCCTAAAAATAGTGTGATGGAAAAATCTATACTAGTGTCCAGTTATGTCTGCACTGCTGCACTGTATACAAACAGCTTGACATGATCAGCTCACACTGTGGCCACATGTCATTTATTTGCGAAGCAGCAGTGCACAAAACAGGTCTGAATCATTTGAATGAGGACAAAGGGCAGGGAGGGCTGACCGTCAGCTTATTCTAATCAACACTTTCAATTTCAAAGTCTAAAACTGGCATGCCTTTACCTGCCACTGGGCTCATTTTAAGAGGACCAAGCCCGAGGACCCAAGCCTTGACAACCAGACCTGGTCGGGAGGGTGCCCCATTCTCCCTAATCTGAGCAAAGTTTGCCGATAACTAAAGGTCAGGAGCCAGTTCTTGCCTCAAGCAGGGAAATTTACATATCTTTGTGTCTTCTTCATAGTAGATGGCAGGACAAAGCAGGAGATGGAAAAAGGCATGGGGCCTCATATGAAGTAATACTGGAGGTTCTCCAATCTGTAGGGATCATGATCAAAAGTGCGAACTCCTAGATAAAAGCAGCTAAAATGAGCCTTCTCCATACGGTGGCTGGGCTCAGCCTTGTAGACAAAGATATGAAGTTTCATCACCTAGGAATAGAGCTGCTCATGCTCCTCATCAAAAGGGATCAGTTGCAGTGGTTTGGGCATGTAGTTAGGATGCCTCCTAAGAACCTCCCTTTGGAGGTTTTGAAGGCACATCATACTGAAAGGGACCATGAGGAAGACCCAGAACTCACTGGAGACACCATATATCTGGACTTGAAAGCTGGAGAGTTTAAGTGGAAAAAGGGATCTATGGGTCTTCTCTCTTGGGCCTATTAGGTTTGCAACCTTAACTCAGATAAGGGAAAAGCAATGGATGAATGGGGTTATAATGTCCTGCATCAAACCCCACTGTATTACTTATGTTATATCTAAGCAAAAGTATATGGCAATTGACAAGAAAACTTAGTCATAATGGAGCTTACGTTTACATAAAAGTCAGTATTTCTGCACAAACTGGTGTCTGATGGTGTCCAAGGCTTTAGGTTTAAGTGTCACATGATATTAACAAGGAATCATAATGGTTAGCTTGATGAAATATTTATACTAAAATGTGGCAATATATTTCACTGTGTGACACACAGAATGAGGAAAAAAGGAAGGCAAAACATCCCACAGAGCAATGTTCACTTCATCATCATGGAAAGGTTACAGTACAACTAGAAACCTAGAAAGACATGGCCTTTCTCCTATAGTTCCAGGCCAGGCAAGGAGAGCTTCAATCAGGAAAGCAGGCAAGTAACACTGAAGGAGCTACTGAGATCCACAGCTCAGGTATGAGAATCTACTTACAGGACACCTCAAAGAGGTGCAATCCACAAATCTACAGTTTTCCACAAGCTAGTTATTGAACAAAACAAAAACATTTTGACTCTTATAAAATACACATCACCCTGAAAATGCCCTCCCCATAATGCAACACTATGGTGGCAGGAGGGTGCTTTCTTTCAGCTGGGACAGGGAAGAATGTCTGAGTTGACAGGAAAAATGATTAACTTAAATAGATGGCAATACTATAAAAAAGCCTGTTAGAGAGTCCAGAAGACTCTAGACTGGGACAGAGGTTTGTTATCCTACCGGACAATAACTCAAAACATAGGGGCTGAGCCAAAATGGTCTGTGAGTTTCAAAAATAATTTCCTTTACCCTTCACATTTACAAGCAACTTAGTGTTGGCCTGTTACATCAAACCCCCATAAAATACATTGAAGTTGTTGTTGTTGGCACATGACAAAATGTGAACAAGGCTCTGTATGAAATACGTTGCGTTTTTTTGTTGACTTTTTAAGATGAAGGCCCCCTTCAGAATCTTGTAACTCAAAATGTATGCTAGCTAAAAATATCTAAACCCTCCACATGTATGTGGTGAGTAAATATAAAAGACTTATTCGAGAGGGAACCACAGAGGCCTGATCCCAGCAATCACTGACGAGGATGATGACAGAGCTTTCGTCCTCAGAGTTGCTAGCATTGGTTTCCAGAACTGACTCATCCATTCAGGAATGTGTGAGAAAGAAAGAGAGAGACTGAAGGGCAGATAAGAGGGTGTCAGTCAGGTTGGATTAGCACCCTGAAACAGTAAAAAAAAAAAAAACTGGGCAAACATATGAAAATAACAGGGAAGGGAAACACCTTAACTGTCAGATATTTATAGAAGCACAATCACAATCAAAGATTAAAGTTGGGTGGTTTAATGAAAAGGAGTGGTCAGAGAACAACAGGTCTAACCCTGATTTACACATAGTGACACCCTTGGGTGTTTCCTTCTCTGGATATTAGTTTAAAGTCTGTAGTAAAGTAAAGATTAGTACACACAAACGGAGAAGGCATTTATGTCTCATCGTGGTTTTGTCAGTAAAATATTAATAGGTTTGTGGGGTTTGGAGTTAAACTTTTACTGTTTTCGTCACTGTGTGTATATGTTTGGGTTTGTTGGAAGACTTTTAAATGATATTGCAGCCCAAAAAAGGAAGAAATCACCTTAATATTGTTCAAAAATAGTTGTAATCAGCGTTAACATAGGACAATGCCAATTGTTGGCATTACATCTAACATAGAGTAGCTTGCTCTCAGACTTTTTCCCCCAGTGTCTTTCCTAGACAACACCTTTTTGGAACAATCTTTTTCTAACTCACCTCTTCCTATCCATGCTCTGACGCTACTGATGCTGCTATAGCTGCTAATTGGGGCTCTCTTGACTCCTGGTTAATGAGTTCCGCAGCTTGATTCTAAAAGAAAGCCAGATGGAACGGCAGACAGGAAAGATGGGAAAACAAACAGGAAGATAAGCAGAAAGACAGCCAAGCCTCGCAAGCGCTAAAAATGAGAGACGCTAGTGATTATCACTGTGTGTACAACACAAGAAACAGACATATAGGAGTGTTTGGGTCCATGCAGACATACAAAGGACATGGTGTATGTCTCAAGCTCCAGTTCCAAGTCCTAGAGAAGATGCAGGGACACAACCCCACCTGTTTGTATGCAATCAATCCCCCTGCTGCAAGCAAGAATGTACACCTTCCACTATAAACAACTTAGTTTATTTCACATAGTCTGCAATGCAATCTGTGATTTCTCAACACACGCACACTCGAATTCCTAGTTGGCATTCTCTCAGTCATGTGACATTGGGGCCAATTCACCCAAGGGGATCAGCTTTCTGCCATAATGAGAGGAGCAGATGCCGAAAAATAGAGACCCTGGGATCAAATTGCATATAGTTTGCGCAGATAAACACACAGGAGGATATGTTTGTTGCAATGATATGTCTGCACAAAATCACATGGACACAAATAGGAACAAAAATAGAAAGTAGGTACAGCCAAGCAACAAATTTGTGACACTTGGTGTTTGGACCATAATGCACAATCCTTTCATGGGCACATAATGAGACACAGCATTTGGTGCATAGTAACGTGAAAAAGTATTTAAGTACACTGAGAGTGTGACATGGATTTGTATTCAGGACCCTTCACTCTGATACCCTTACATAAAGTCCAGTGTAACCATTTGTCTGGGTCTGGGATACAGCTTTGGAGATTTAAAACTGTGTTTTGTTATAAAACAAGCTATTAACCCTGTGTACACCCTGTGAACACCATTTCCAGTGTGACACATGGTGGTGGCAGTCATGATGCTTTTAATCAGCGGGAATAGGGAAAGCCAATCAGACGCCGCTTTCTCAATAAATACAGTGATGTATGTGGTTAGAATTTGACAAAATGTGAAAACGTTTAAAAGGTGTAAATACCTTTAAAAGGGACTGTGCATATACAGTGAGTTCCTAGATTGCATGATTTTCTACACTCAGAGTATTGCAAATTATTAATATTGAATATATAAAACAGAAAAACAAATTTTTATCTACTTAAATGATTAAGACTATTTTCTATAAATGAGCATGGGTTTCTAGCTTAAAACAGCAGAGCCACAATTAGTTCAAGGCCTGTTTTGAACATCAGTTTCCCTGCCATCTTAAGAGTTTATCTTCAGCAGTAATTCTATCTGATCCAGATCTCTCTCAGACCTCTCATTACATGTTATTTTAAAATTAAACAATGCAGAAAATGTGGCCGAGCAGAATTTCCTTCAGGTTAAAGTAAGGTATATAAATTATACCAAACCTAAGGGACATGAATGACATTCATATTTATAAAAAAAAGAGTGAAATCAGTGAGTTGTTTAATGAATTATAGTCTAAAATCACAATAAAGAATAAAGAAATTAAAATTGTATTGTTAGTCTCTCTGCGTTCAACATAGTAAGTACTGTCAACAGTGACGTTGTGTAATACTCCTCTCTCTAAGTGCAGCCTTCCTGGACCTCCTGACACAAACCTTTCAAGCTATGGCCTCGCTCCAGTCCAAAGGAGTTTCATTGGCCATAACTTGACAGAGAGAACCACTCCCAACTGGAGTGGGTTTTTTATCTACTCATATCCACTTAGCCCAGTTCTGGCCTGTCCTGTCTTTGCTCATAACGCCACACCTCCTTATCCACGTCTCTAACCCCTCAAACTGCTTATGTCCTCACCCACGAGCTGTGAGATCTTGACTTCATTCATTCATAAATTAATGATATACATTCAGGTGTTTTTGATTAATTTTAGCAATAGGGAGCTTTATTTGCACGGGCTGAGTGAGCTCCTTTGGCCTCCCTTGGAATTAGCAACAACCTCCTCTACATTTGGGGTGCTGTTATGTTGAGACATTTGGTACATACGACCTCCCCAAAACCCACAAAAAAGTATATTTCAGTCATCTCCTACAGCATGCAGGCAGTCAGACATGTTGGATCAAAGTCACAATTTTTGGTTATCTCTTATGCAACACCAAAACCTTTCCAATAATTCCTTTTTTTACTCTTTTCTGTGGATTTAGATGTCTGGTTTCATCTTGCTCAGTGTACTCTTGAGATCAGAGGGATTTGAAGTTATCAAAAGCTTCATTTTCTTGGCAGATTATGTGGGTGTTGCCTTATGTCAAATTCTGAAATTTCACCATGAAACACAAAACTGTTACATATCCCAGAAAGAAAGTCAGAGCCACACCAAACTTTCCAAGAGGAGTCTGACATGACCTGAGCTTCGCTGACAACAGGAAGTCACGTCTATTATTTACTGATGTCCCTCTTTACCTAATCAACTTTTGATTTAAATATAAAACAGCAACGTTTTGCCTGAAGGTGTGGCCTTTGCCGCACTGCAAATTTTCTTCAATTAGGCTCTAAATTTTACATGTATCATCTGAACTGCACCCAATTTGAAATGCATTCACGTAAACTTTATGTTGGTGTGGTAAAAAGTATCCGCAGTGCCATTTTGAAGATTATAAACATTCAGGCTTCTTACCGTTTTGACTGAGGTTTATGACATTTGTAACACATGTATTCTATCAGAATCTAAAAAAAGGCCTCTTGGAGTCGTAGTCCAAACCCTAAAGGAGATAAGCCATTTTGGATGAAAGCTTGCATTTGGTTCACACGTGTTCTTTATGAGCAACTCCTACTACAGATTTGAATTTGAATCTGCTAAGCACCTTAAAAGTTTATAAAGGCATTGATGACTGAAAGTGATCAAAAGCCTGATTTTTGTGCATGTGAGCGGGGCCAGGCTTCAAAATCTGGGTTCTTAATATTTAAGACAAAATTGCTATACCTCTCACATACAAAACCAGAGCACCACCAAAGCTTCTGTTTCTCATCCTAAAGTCTCCTCCACAGAAGCTTTACAATGTATTTTTTGTATTTTCTCTGGCATCATTTCAGTCCCACCCAGTGAAAATGAGAAATCACATCTTTTGCCAGTGGTTGTTCCTCTTTAAGACTCATAATCATATAAGATTAAAACTATGTCTAATGAAAGACTGTAACTTTCTTCACAGAGTATGAGTTATTTTAATCTAGTCCAACCATACATTCATGTAAAATTTATATGAACATTTTAATTTCAAACAATCAGCTCTTGTCATGATTCACCTGTGTTCGAGTTTTGAGTTCTTGTTGGTTTCCCTGCTTATTTTCTCTAATTCAGTTCAAAAAGACTTTATTAATCCCAAAGGGAAATTATTATAGCGGTTATTTCAGTTCATTTATGGTAAATTAGGGTTCTGGTTCATTCATGTGTTTAGATATTTGTTACTTTCCTGGACTTCTCTGTGTTCCCACTCATCTCTGTTAATTACCCTCTCTTCTTCAGTTGCTCTGCAGTCTCCCTGCCACCAGCTGCTCCACATTTCACCTGATTAGCTATTCTTGTTCATTGGTCATATCTCCACCCTGCCTCTGTATTTATACTCTCTGGTTTTCATTGCTTGCCACTGGATCCTCCTGTTGACAACCTGGTGTATGTCCATCGCCTTGAGTTTCCTGTTTTCTACCTACTCCATGTCTGTAACCCTGCCTGTGTTCGATATCCTGCCATTTCCTGTAAGTTTACCAGTTCAGTTGTGTTATTATTAAAAACTTCACTATGTGTAACCCACACTCCTTCTTGCACGTTGCTCCTGCTAAACACCTCCATTATATGACAGCTCTTTTTCCTGCTTTGACAAAATTCAGCCCACACGTGTAACCTCTGACAAACTGCAAAAAAGTAAATGGAGTTATGGTCTGCCCTTTGACATTTAGGCTGCCAACCTGACAATGACCTGACGACCTGTTGATTAAGAGTTATATTTTGTTTGGTTTCTTTTTGTGTGCGTGTGTCTGTTCTTATTTTTTTTTAATTAACCCACCTTTCATCCAAGCAAAATCCTCCAACAGATTTTACCATGAAAATGAATCAGTATATGCTGAAGGGATTGGTGCTTGAGACACGCCCACATGCTTTTGATTTATTTTTTTTAGAAAAGATCACATCTCAAAATCTGACTTCTTGCCATTAAACCTGAAATTGCTGTATTTCCTATATACAACATTAAAGCACTACACTAGTTTCTGAGTCCAACCCTCAAAATGTCGTATGGTAATTGTCTGCCATCACTGTACCCATGCCTACTGAGAACAGGAAGTGGTACTGATGTTGAATTCTTAATCATGTCACCTGCAGACTGCATCTGATGACAGGTAGAAAGTTGAAGTCACATAACCAAAATTTTAAAGGAAGTCATCCATTTTGGTTTGTAGCTGATGTTGCCAACAAGTTTTCAAAGGGTGAAAACAGAAGCCGCTACTATAATAGGACCAACTTACAGGAAGTCAAGACAAATGTCCAAAAGAGATTTGCAAGTGGATAAAATTTGTAGTAACATCAGACAAGTTCTTCCTTTAATCATAACCAGATTGTAAAATATTAACTACTTTGATTTAATTTTATTCAAAAAGAGAAGAGAGGTTAGTGCAAACAACATGTTTCATTTTATCATGTTCACAATCATATCCAATCTGGAAAGCTCTCCCTGGCTGTCTGTTTTTCAAGCAACCTCGACACTAACTTCCCCTCAGTCAAAACCCCCTGGTGTCCCTATTCGTCTAGTCCTGCCCTCCCTTCTTTTTCTTCTCCACAGCATGGTTTCTGTTTTATTTGTTTCTCTGCTTCTCTCTTAGCACCCTACTCGTGTTCTTTCATCAACCTGACTTGCACAGCTTTCTGTTCTTTCCATACTCAAGCTCTGCTTGCTGACATCCCATTTAAGAAAGAAGCAGCCAGTGAGAAACAAACTCTCCTTACAATCACTTCTTCCCCCTCTATGCCTTTTCTCCTTTCAGAACTTTATAATGTAACTTTAATCATTACAACTCAGCCTATCTGCAAACCTGTATCCATGAACACAAGCAATGCAGAACTGCAAAAGCAGTTTGAGGGGAGCCCTAAAGGATACCCTGCATGTGTGCCGGACATTGATCAGCTCACACAAAGACTCCTCTTCTTATTTGACTCCCAGCTGTGTGAACTTGGCTCACTTGGTGGCTCTCCAGCAGCCAGAAATGTTTGGTGTGTAACCCAACTGGAAAGCCCAACTCATACCCACCCACTGAGCCACACATACATACATACACAGCTGCGCTTCAGAAACAACGTACTGCTCTGAGCAAAGAGGCAGACAGAGGGACGGGCCTCACCCCAAAGGAAGAATGGTTTGAATTCCACAGCTGATAGAAAAACACTAAGGAGTGGGCTGGAGTGGAGGAACTGAAGTAAGCTCTCTCGAACCATCCCCACACCCACTACAGGCTCTGGGCTTTTCAGGGAAGGAATGATGAAGACAAAGCCAGGCAAGGAAAGAGATTCAGGAAATGTTATGCAGGCAGTGTAGATATGTGTTTTGGCTGCTATGCAGGCAGTGTAGATATGTGTTTTGGCTGTTGTCACAGATACAGAGTTTCCTTCCATGATTGGGCCAAAAACTGCAGTGACCCAAACTGCAGCCTCTGAACACTGAGCAACTTCACTGCTCAATCTCGACTTCAGGCTGAATTCACAAATGTAGGGTGCAGGTGGTTGAGTTCTTTGACTTTGGATTCAACCAAGCTGAAAAACTAGTTGTTTTGCAAAATAGGAACCAAGTAAAATACATTGCTGCAGCTTTATAAATCTCACTAGTTTAATTTGATACTTTCCAGCATAAAAGTATTAGACCTGATGTTCAGAAGAAAACTGTGATCTTGACCATGGCGAATTGTTGTTTACTCTAAATCACTGTGCATTAACTTTAACATATTTATCACATGAGATTTTTTCTTAGAAATTTAAACTAATTGAGGTATAAGGTGTCACCTCAGCCAGCTTCATTCGAGATTTCTTACGTATCTGCCACATCAAAAGCTTATTATCAGACAGATTCAAACTAGTAAGATGTCCATGTCACCACCTCATGGACATTTGTCTTGATGTCCTCATTATTGGGCAAACCACCATTAACTCTTCATCATATGATCTCACATTCTAGGCTTCACTATTACTGCTTTCTTCCATTGTAGCCATGTTATTAAAGCCTGAAGAGATACAGTTTACAATACTGCTGTATATTGAGCGATAATGCCCTGGTTTATGCAATGTCCATTTAGAAGAGCAGAAAACAAAAGAAAATGAAAATAAAGAATAAACATTCGTCAACAGGCTAAAGCTGATATCCCAACATTGTATTTGTTAAAATAAGCATCAATATTTTTTTCTGATCTGACAGATTATTTTCATTAACATCTTTGAATAGGAGTTTTACTGTCACAGACCCCAATTCGCAAGTATGGATGACCAAATTTATATCACATAGGCTTCGGGCCTGGGGCAGAGTGGAATGTATGAATTATACCTTATGTCAATGAAACCCAAGATTGTGTTCCAGATGTAACATCTCCAGACTTTAGCAATTTTTGGCTTCTTCCCTGGCCTGTATTCTTGTTGTTTTTTTTTTTTTTTTTGTTGTTGTTTTTTTTACCTTTTTATATTTCTTTATTCCGTTAATATGACTACATAGCTACAAGCTCAACCGTAAATTAAAGAGAAATTATGTAAAAAAAAATATATCATGTATGCCCTCAAGAAATATTTCACTAGATGCATATCTGTTTGTGTATTTAAAAATATTACTTGTAGATCTAGTTATGATTTTTATCAATTAACGACACACTTGATTAATCATTTAATGAGTTCTTTAAATTGTGGCACTTTTGGTCCTCCATGTCCACTTACCAAACGTTAAAACCGACCCTTGAAGACGTTTTCTCCATTTGTATTATCTTATTCATACAGCTTTTGTCTTGGATTAATTCCAAGGGACGCACCCAAAATATTTTTTCAAACTTTCAATAAAAACACAATCTATCAAGAAAGTTGAAGTGAGACAATTAAAGAAACCGGGAAGTATTTAAAGTTTACTGAAATCAATAATTTTAGAGCAGAACTCTTAAAAGCCGTGGGTTTATCCAGGTCCTGAGTGATTTTTGTCGATAAGTGGCGAGCTGAACAGCCCTAACTGAACCGTTATGCAACCCCCTCGCTGACTGTCCACATGTAGTCTGCTCTATTAGTTTTTAAGGGAGAAGAGCATACAGATTAAATCACAAGTCATGGTGTCTCCTACCTTTTAACGCATTAGCCTCTGTGTTCAGCTCAGGTCTTGACGTTCGGCTCTGATCTCTTCAATTTACTCTGAGCAGCGCTCGTCCCTCGCCTCTGCCCATTAAACTGCAACGGACAAACACATGTGATCTCTTCAGACCAGTATATGCACTATCCCGCACAAGATGACGGCACCTAAAGTCAAAACTCGTTTTTGTTGGTTGTTTTTTTTTTTGCCCGGACTTGCAAAAGTCTTCAAATTATCGGCTCAGTTTCGTGTTGGGTGAAGATCTGCCAGAGCTGACAGAAGAAAAATACTCCCGACTTCTGTAGCCGAGAGACGCCAGTAGGAATGTAATTACGCGAATACTGCTGCATATTGCAAAACCCGCAGACGCGCTGTTGTTTGCAAGCCCCCAATACCCCGCCCTCCGCTATTGTGCTCTGTCTGGGTAGACTTGTCCCGCTTGTGGTCCTGATGCGAGTTTGCTCCGCGTCCCTTTGTTGCTTTTGTCACACAGACAAGGAGGATCACATGAAGAGGAGGGGGACCTCGCATCGACTTGTTATTGTCTGTCAGTTTTTACTCCGTAATATTGCTTCCCGCATCAGCCGCAGTATTTAATCCAGCCTAAACATCGATCCAATATAGACATTTACGGCAGATGCTTGAATTTTATTAACGCGCATCTGATCATCACATGATTTACACTTTAAAGACTTTGCATGTAAAGTAAGCATATAGGCTACATTAAAGCAAAACTCGGTATGCGTTTGGTTTTGCCGCACCCTTTGTGTTCTCACCAGAATTTTCCCCAGAAGTTTGATCTTCGCAGCGGAGTGCGTGAAGCCGCCGCACTCTACTCCCCTTCTCTTTCCTTCCCTTCGTTGTCTCTTACGAGCTTGTGCCAGGGCAGCAGCTCCAGGACCAACCGTCACTCTTAGCACGCCAGCGCCTTTCAACAAGCGCAGTGACGGAGAGCCTCATTATAGACTCTTGTGCCACACCCATCCATTCATGAAGTGTAGCCTGGACCATCCTCTCCGAGCCGGACAATGCGCACAAAGAGAGGAGCCAGTTCAATTTCCAAAGCGTTCCTATGCAACTTGATGGCAGGGGCGTTTTTAGGGTCTCAAAACATTGGGAGCTTTAGCCCAAATCCAAAATATTTCGATTTCAATAAGAAAATTTATAAGTAATTTAAGGTTAAAATAACATAGGACATATTGTACCAGTTCTCTGTCTCGGCCGGTTTTAGACTGAGTGTAAATTATTGTGAATCAAACAAAAAAGTTTGCAATAATTTTACTTTTTATTTTTGTTAGAAGCTGACTGAAGGATAAAGAGAAACAGAGTTTAAGCCTGATGAAAAACCATTTTGCTGAAGCAAATGACACATTTTGAGGCATTTCAAAAAGAACTTAATCTGAATTTTTCCCTGACAAAAGTTTTTCTTAAATTCAGAGCTGTTTACTATGGGCCAGATAAATGTGCTTGTTTTGTCATCTACATAAATTACCCTTTTTTAAACGTTACATTCTCATCAAAGTGTTCCACTCCTGAGGCTCCATTGTCTTTATTCTTATCTTTCAAAAAAGGAAAGTGGTATAAAGTTCTCGTACTCGTCATCTTCCGCTTATCCAGAACCGGGTCGCGGGGGCAGCAAACTCAGCAGAGACACCCAGACGTCCCTCTCCCCAGACAACTCCTCCAGCTCCTCCGGGGGGAGCCCAAGGCTTTCCCAGGCCAGCCGAGAGACATAGTCCCTCCAGCGTGTCCTGGGCCGTCCCCTGGGGCTCCTCCTGGTGGGACGTGCCTGGAACACCTCCCGAGGAAGGCGTCCAGGAGGCATCCGGTATAGATGCCCGAGCCACCTCAACTGGCTCCTCTTGATGTGGAGGAGCAGCGGCTCTACTCCGAGCCCCTCCCGAATGGCCGAGCTCCTCACCCTATCTCTAAGGGAGTGCCCGGCCACCCTACGGAGGAAGCTCATTTCAGCCGCTTGTATCCGGGATCTCGTTCTTTCGGTCATGACCCAAAGTTCATGGCCATAGGTGAGGGTAGGAACGTAGACCGACCGGTAAATCGATAGCTTCGCTTTTCGGCTCAGCTCTCTCTTCACCACAATGGACCGGCACAGCGTCCCCATTACTGCGGCAGCTGCACCGATCTGTCGATCTCCCGCTCCATTCTTCCCTCACTCGTGAACAAGACCCCGAGATACTTGAACTCCTCCACCTGAGGCAGGAACTCCCCTCCAACCTGAAGAGGACAAGCCACCCTTTTCCGGTTGGTAAAAGGTATAAAGTGGTATAAAGTTGATTTTCCTAAATCTTAGTCAAATGGTAAAAACCCTAAAACACATTTATTTAATTAAGGCAAGAGCTTTCGAAACATTTTATTAAAATTGTTCCTTCTTTTATGAACCTGTTCTCTTTTACCCCCATCTTTTCAGCCCTTCATTCCACTTCTGAAGAAATTTGGCCTGCAAAAAATAATAAATGAAACATTTTACAACACAGTCTTTTGTTCTGCACTAAGCATGTGAGACATTAGTGCAGTTCTTACTATTAAACACGTTGAGAGGAAAGGCTGTTAAGTTGTGGTGTTTAAAATATAGCATAGAGCCTCATCCTGGACCGTATCAGTACTAATATTACAGCTATTAATAACTGTATACAAATAGTATGTATGTCTCGCCTTCAGTAAAACTGTATCCTCGTTTAATTAGTTTAGTTTATATATTACATGTGTAATTCAGAAAAAAAAAATAGTTAACTAATCAATGGTCCACCTGTGATTAATAGCTATGATTTTTTTCTTAATTATACTGCATCTTTGAAGCCAGAGCTGCATGTTTAGAATCAGCACAGAAGATATGAAAGAGAAGAGGGAGGGTTACTTTTGTACTTTCTACTACATCTTACTGGAACCAGGAGATGTTTTCCTGGTTTATTGAGAAACACTTTTTTCTGTCTACATGTAGAACTAGACTATAAGACTGGCTGCAGCCATGAGATGCAATGTGTTGATCTGAATGATCTTTTAATGTGTTCAGCTACGTTAGGATTAAATGCTTTTATTTTGACTGAAGTAAAGGACCAGATATTTTCATATTATGATGCAAATCCCGCTAGAAGCTCACAGAGAAGGTTGCTACTGTTTTCTATCACAGTCAGATCATTTAACTTCACATGTAGCACAGGTGAAATTCCCTCATCATGACCCTGAAGATGCTCATTAGAGTGAACCTCCACCTCATGTCTTGAAGGGTGAATAACTGATTAGCTGTAACTTACAATTAGCCCATTCCGAGTCAGCATTCAGTTTTACCGCTACCTTCGTCTGGGTTATACCACTCTGCTTCCACCTGTTCCTGAACACACACCCACCAGGCTCCCACTCTTCGGTTGGCTCCGCGGTTGCTCTGAAATGAGCCCTGTTTGAGGCGCTCAGTGTAACTTATCAGGTAATGAAGGGGGCAGGTCGACCTGGAGTAAACTGCTGTTCTGGACTTCTCCAGAATGGAGTCCGTCTCTGGCTGTGCGCGTAGTTGCGCATTCATGGTGCTGCGAGTATGCAAATAGCTATTTTTTGTCTTCTCCTTTTAACTCATTGTCAGGTTAGGTGGAGCGGGAGGTGATTATATGGAACACAATTGAAAAAAAATTATCGTTTTTAAATAAAAATGTGAAGTCCAATACCATTTTGTGGCTGCATCTTTTTAATACTTCTAAATTTCTTCTATCAAGAAGTCCGGGGCTATTCAGAAAACATCCGGGGCTTTCGCCCCGGAAGCCCAGGTCTAACTACGCGCCTGCTTGATGCTAAGGATTATGCATCATTTAGTGTTCGATGATTGTGTTACTCTGATGTTCACTGCTGTGTTGACCAAACCATATGACTTCTTGTAGAACTATTCACACAGTTACAATTCCCTTTCATTTCAACAGATGCATCTAAAACGAAATGTAATTTATTCAGTAGGTCTCCCCGTTTTTACTATTTACAAATAATAAACCATGCCTGAAGGCTGAAAAAAGGACATGTCAACTTTCTGAATAACACGCAGGCAGGGCACGTTGTATTTCATAATATCCTAAACCAGCTGATCACACATAAAATCAGCTGTTCAGATGCACAAACATTTATGCAGAACATACAAAACAATATCACCATGAAACAGCGTGATTGGTTTGGAAATTTATTGATGGTCCTTAAGACCAGCGTGTGCAGGAGGAGGGAGCAGGCAGAGAAAAATCCCGCTGAATCTGCAGAGCACGAATAACTGACCTAAAACTAACTTCATTGTGGTCAACAGTCCGCGGTTTTGCAAGCCCTTGTGCTCGTAATTGCCAGGGTTGAGACAAAAAAGCCCAAAATTGTAACTTCTTCAGGCAAACTCTGGAATATTACCGGTCCAAACAGCAGCATCTCTGTTGCTGCTGTATGGCTGGGCTGGACTGTGGTCCAAATAATTATCCCAGTGGATCCTTTTATACAAAAAAAACCCCAGATATAATACACTGCTCAAAAAAATAAAGGGAACACTTAAACAACACAATATAACTTCAAGTAAATCAAACTTCTGTGAAATCAAACTGTCCACTTAGGAAGCAACACTGATTGACAATCAATTTCACATGCTGTTGTGCAAATGGAATAGACAACAGGGGGAAATCTTTCGCCATTAGCAAGACACACTCAATAAAAGAGTGGTTCTGGAGGCGGGGACCACAGACCACTTCTCAGTACCTATACTTTCTGGCTGATGTTTTGGTCACTTTTGAATGTTGGTGGTGCTTTCACACTCGTGGTAGCATGAGACGGACTCTACAACCCACACAAGTGGCTCAGGTAGTGCAGCTCATCCAGGATGGCACATCAATGCGAGCTGTGGCAAGAAGGTTTGCTGTGTCTGTCAGCGTAGTGTCCAGAGCCTGGAGGCGCTACCAGGAGACAGGCCAGTACACCAGGAGACGTGGAGGAGGCCGTAGGAGGGCAACAACCAAGCAGCAGGACCGCTACCTCCGCCTTTGTGCAAGGAGGAACAGGAGGAGCACTGCCAGAGCCCTGCAAAATGACCTTCAGCAGGCCACAAATGTGCATGTGTCTGCACAAACCGTTAGAAACCGACTCCATGAGGATGGTATGAGGGCCCAACGTCCACAAATGGGGGTTGTGCTCACAGCCCAACACTGTGCAGGACACTTGGCATTTGCCAGAGAACACCAGGATTGTCAAATTCGCCATTGGCGCTCTGTGCTCTTCACAGATGAAAGCAGGTTCACACTGAGCACATGTGACAGACATGACAGAGTCTGGAGACACCTATGGAGAGCGATCTGCTGCCTGCAACATCCTTCTGCATGACCAGTTTGGCAGTGGGTCAGTAATGGTGTGGGGTGGCATTCCTTTGGAGGGCCGCACGGCTCGCCAGAGGTAGCCTGACTGCCATTAGGTACCGAGATGAGATCCTCCGACCCCTTGTGAGACCATATGCTGGTGTGGTTGGCCCTGGGTTCCTCCTAATGCAGGACAATGCTAGATCTCATGTGGCTGGAGTGTGTCAGCAGTTCCTGCAAGATGAAGACATTGAAGCTATGGACTGGCCCGCCCGTTCCCCAGCCCTGAATCCGATTGAGCACATCTGGGACATCATGTCTCGCTCCATCCACCAATGTCACGTTGCACCACAGACTGTCCAGGAGTTGGCGGATGCTTTAGTCCAGGTCTGGGAGGAGATCCCTCAGGAGACCATCCGCCGTCTCATCAGAAGCATGCCCAGGCGTTGTAGGGAGGTCATACAGGCACGTGGAGGCCTCACATAATGATGAGCCTCATTTTGACTTGTTTTAAGGACATTACATCAAAGTTGGATCAGCCTGTAGTGTGTTTTTCCACTTTAATTTTGTGTGTGACTCCAAATCCAGGCCTCCATTGGTTAATAAATTTGATTTCCATTGATGATTTTTGTGTGATTTTGTTGTCAGCAAATTCAACTTTGTACAGAACAAAGTATTCAATGAGAATATTTCATTCATTCAGATCTAGGATGTGTTATTTCCGTGTTCCCTTTATTTTTTTGAGCAGTGTACATTCTTGCATTTAAAATAAATCGTGTGACAATGTCACACAGTGGCACAGCCACTGCACTGATGGCTGAAGGTGGGGCTTCAAGCCATAACCCCAGCTGTCAGTGAGTCATTGGAAACACAACAGGTTCTGCACCGACTAGAGCGAGACCGAGCGCAGTGGAGCCGTGAAACCCAAATAAAGCCAGAGTACACACAACAGGGTTTGCCTTGAGTAGAGCGAGACTGAGGGGAGTGGAGCCATGAAACCTAAGTAAAGCCAGAGGACACACAACAGGGTTTGCACCAAGTAGAGCGAGACCGAGCGTAGTGGAGCCATGAAACCTAAATAAAGCCTACGGAAACAAAACAGGCTCTGCATCGAGTACAGCGAGACCAAATGGAGTGGAGCCATGAAACCTAAATAGAGGCAGCGGAAACACAACAGGTTCTGCACCGAGTAGAGCGAGACTGAGCAGAGTGGAGCAATGAAACCTTAAATAGAGCCATTGGAAATGGGGCATATGTATGTTCCACCAGTGTTTAACAGGCTTGTCCAAATCTTATTCAGCAAACTTTAAGCAAGATTCATCATGTCCTTTCTTCAGCAATGGAGTCTTGTGCATTGAGTGTGCATAGAGGCTTCTGCTGTTTAGTGCTTTACTAATTGTTTTCATCCGAAAAACTGTGCTTGCTATTTCCAGGTCTCTCTGAAGCTCTTTGACAACTCTTTGATTACTCCTTTGACTCCTCTTTATGAAATCTTGTGAGGTGTACCTGGCTGTTGCTGGTTTATGGTGCAATTATGTTCTTTCCAACTCTGGATTATGGCTCCAATGCCGCTCACTAGAACATTCAGTAGTTAAGAAATTTATCTGTAAGATTTGTCATTTGCATGTTTTGAAATACTAAGACCTTTGTAGAGGTCTCTTTGCTTTTACCCGTCATACTACACTTTTACTTGGCAATACTTTTATACTTTGGCGCATGAATTACTAAACTGTGTTATCAGTTTTGCAATCCGTGTGCATGGTTTGATAAACTGTGTGCTCTGTTTTGCATCTATGTGCGCAGATTACTCAGTGACATCTGCTGAGATACCTCAGTGTAACAAAAATAAAGTCATATTACAAGCTGTGAAGTGTGCTGATTAAAACATGGCATTGCTTTAAGTTTATATATGACAACAGATCTACTGAACTTACCTCGCAGGTGTGGGCCATGCTTTCAAACTCTGGACAGATGTCACTGAGTAATCTGTGCGCACGGATTGCAAAATGGAGCACACAGTTTATCAAACCATGCAGACAGATTGTAGAAACCAAGAGCACAGTTTAGTAAACTTGCGCACAGACTGCTAAACTGAGTTTAGTAAAGCGTGAGCACGGATTTCCACCGGCTTTGTTTTTTTTCACCCGCTGACACCTGCCGGTCTCCATATATTTCTGTGCCTTTTTGCACATCTTTTCATTCTTGTGTTCAACATTTATTGCCTGTGTTATTCCAGTTTTATACCCATAACTTTATTTGTGGACCAATATGCTTTAATTTCTTTGTATGTGTGAATTACTTGGGTTGGTGACAACATCTGGTATAAATTTGAAGTCAATGGTCAATGATGTTTTGACACATTAACAGTATCTAGGAATAAGAAGTTGGATCCAAACTTCTTGATTTATGTCAAAAGCCTTGTCATACCAACTATTTACTGCTTAAACACATAATGTGATATGATGTGAGGGTAAACCATTAAGAAAATGTTAAATCTCACATGCTTATAACTTGGTAATATGTTCAAAAACCTTTTCAATCTTTCAGTAGGGCACCTGAGAACTTCAGCATTTCTACAAGTTACATGCTGATGCTCAGTGCTTAATGATTCTGGCCTCACTTAACATGTTATCCAAGTCAGTCTGTTTGTACAAGGCAGAAGGATGCTAACCAAGATGCAATTAGCTCAAAGCTTTTACCAATGTTTCATCTTCGCCAATACTGATGCAGAACACTTTGAAACTACTGGGTGGACCATAAATGCATATCAGATTAGCACAGATGTAATCACCTTGTGGGAGGATACCACAATAAGACTATTGTCCAGCAGAGAAACTAGCATAAAGGAGCAGTAAGTGGAATGCATTTATTACAACTGTTCAGCAGTACATGTCTATGTTATGATTTCCAACAGAGTTTTTCAGGCTATGCTGAGTCTCATCCTTTTTTGTCCACATACACTATATTACCAAAAGGGTCACACCACCAAATCAATGAATTCCAGTGTTACAATCACTTCCATGGCCTCACGTGTATAAATGTGGTGTGAAGAAACCTGACTGACCTGCACAGAGTCCTGACATCAACCTTCTTGAACACCTTTAGGATGAATTAGAGCAAAGGCTGCAAGTCTGGTTTTCTTCTAAGCCTTGTGGAAGATGTTTATAGAATAGTTGAAGTTGCTATTGCTGGCAACAGTGGGTCCATCAACAAATTGGACCTCATAGATTAAGAATAGGATGTCTTAAAAGTTCATGTACATGTAAAAATATACAGAGAAATACTTTTGACAACGTAGTGTACTTGTGACAGTCACTGGTTGAAACTAATCTGAATTTACCAAGCTCCTCCAACAAGGATGAAACCACACAATCCCTTTTGAGACAAATAATTCACTTATGAAGGTATTATGAAGGTACCATGGAGATATTGAAAAACAATTTCTAGTCAAATCTAAACTGCATTGTCACTGTAGGTGAAGTTGCCCTAGTCATATAAGATCAAAGTTGAACTTCTTGACTTATATACAAAACCAAATGTTTGTTGGAAAACCGTGAAACGTAATGTTGATAATATTATGCTGTGGGAATGCTTTTCTTCAGCAGGAAAGGGAAGGCAGGCCAGGATTGATTGACCATAGGTAAATACAGTGCAATCCTGGAAGAAGACCTGTTAAAGGTTGCAAAAGACTAGAGACCGGGCCAGAGGTTTACCCTCCAGCAGGACAGCAACACTAAACATGCAGTCAAAGTTACAATAGAAAAGTTAAGGTAAGAGCCTACCATGCATTAGAATGGTTTAGTCAAAGTCCAGTTTTATACGTAATTGAGAATTTTTGGCAAACTTGAAAGCTGATGTTCACAGATGCTGCCCTTATAGTTTGACAGAGCTTGACACAAGCTACATAGAAGTTTGTTGTTACAACATCCCAATATGTTAAAATAATTATTAAGGGGTATGAATTCTTTTGCAAGACACTGTACTTTTCTAAACATGTTTGCTTGGTCCCTGTTTTATATTTTAGCTCCAATGACCAGGGTGTTTAAACTCATGCAATAAAATGAATACGCCTAGTGAAGAAGTCAACCAACAAGCAATTCAATAGTTTCTTCTTCTCCAAATTGTAACTTGTCTGTGACTTGTTCTGCTTTTATTTTGAAGAGACCATTGCTGGTACTTACTGTCAGTAGAGCTCCTAATGCTGTGCAGACAGACCTACACAATAAACACACTGGCCAGGGAAAGAGGGAGTATTAGCGGTATTAAGCAAGGAACAAAGATTAACAAAAGTTGCATTGGATTATCTTATCTATTATAAATATTTCATTTTAATGTCTATCTTTTTAGTGACCCTAAATGACCAACAACAGGACAAAGACATTTAAGAGTAGCCCAGTCTACTGATTGGTTAAAAAAATGTATTAAGATACATAAAAACAAAAAGCAACAAGCTGTAATATTTAGGCATTTGTTGGCAAAGCATCACTGCAAAGTGGAAGCAGACATCTGCTCCAACTCCATAGCCTGCAACAGTATTAGTTACTTCCAGATGTGTAAGTCCAGACGCAGCATTAACATATAAGATTGATAGGTTTATTTTTTGGTAAATATAGCCTAACTACAAAAAACACTTTGAGATTTCTCTTTAATGTAGCTGGGGCGTCATAAGATTTCAAAATTATAAACCTTTGCTCAGTCCTTGAGCAAAGTTTAAAGAGAGAGTAATTGATCCTTCAAAAACTAAAATCAGCCTTAATTTAGTCTTTAATTTTTGAATATTTTGCTTAACATTAGCACTTATTTTTTGTAAGATTTTTAAAGAGGACAAATGTAAGCCAGTTCTGACTTTCTGAACCTCTTGTTTCTCTGCTATTCCCTAAAACTCCTGGGCAGCCAAATAATTAAAGCAGTCATTGTCCTGTGGAGGGAATGAAGCAACCTGCCCATTCTTGCCTGTATCCATGTCAGCATGGATACAGGCTCTAGGCAACCCCCACAAGCTGTGGCATTCAAGCAAGGAATCATCTCATGTACATATGGTTGCACACACACACACACACACACACACACACACAAGTGGTCGACAAGTAGAGGAATATCATGCTGAAGCCATGTATTAAATATGTTTCGCATGAACACTAAGCAAAAGTCTGCTGACAAGTGCAGATCAAAGGTCACATCACTAGGTGTTAGTGTCTGTGTGTATTCAGTTTAGTAACTTCCAAACTTTTGCTAAGCTCAGTTTCTCCACTTTTCTTCATTTCAACAGAGGTGCACCAAGCTTTTATCTCAAAGTGGCACCTGCAGCACTTTCTATTGCCTGTGGTCACTGCAATAGCACTATTGATAGAGCCGCATGGGCACAATAGAGGTACAATGAGGGTTCCATGTGTTTCAGCCCTCACTCAGTCATTCTCTTTTTCCGAGAGGGGTAAACTGCTGATCCCAGTGGTTATAAAAGACCCATATCAGCTAAATTTATCCAGATAAATATAGATGGTTCTATGTGTTCCAACTCCAGCTCATAGAAGTTTTCAAAATACAATCTGCAGCCAAACCAATCACAGACTACACAGATAAATCTAATCTTTGATCAGCTCAGATCAATTTTCACTCAAAAAATCTGAACCTCCACTCTGGTATGCCACAAGGCCCTTTGACACAGGCCATTAAATGACCACAATACCGTCTAACTTTGGTTGCTGACACACTACAATGGGGCTCTTTTGCCACAGAGCCTCTGTTTTTCTTCTGCCTGATCTCTCAAACAAAGCTGTATTATTGTTGCACAAATTGAACTTAAACAGTCAGGAACAAAAGAGGCCCTGACTTGATGGTCCAAGCCTTCTTGCCAACTTTACCACATTCTGGACATTGTGGTGTGACAGTCAGATGACATGAGTTGTAGGTTTTCTATTACATTTTTTTTGTTGCTAAACAAGAAGAACTGCAATTGTGAAATGTCCAACTAAATCTTGTTTTTATGTCAATAGGAATTTAATAAAAATACAGAATTTTAAAACTGAGTTGCAACTTTTCTATCATTATTTGCACACAATTACATTTCTTAAAGAGATAATCCACATTTAATGACGAGAAAGAAGAACCTGTGAACAAAAAACTTATTAAAGCATTTATTTATTATTCTATTGCAGTAGCATAATCTCTCACACACAGTTTTTAAATCCAATCTTAATTTTTTCCATGTGAGGATACCCTATAACAAAATCCCCTGTGCCACAGTTATTGCAAATCAACGTCAACAAAGCATTGTTTTTTGTTTATACTTAACTATTTGAGGTATCCGAATGTCTAGGGGCATCTAGTTAGCAATACATGTCTTAGTGTGAGGGTATAAATCTGACACAATCTGAGAGGTATGTTTCTTGCAACCACTCTTCAAAATGGGAAAGATGACGTTTGGGAATATTTTTGGGAAAATGTTACCTTTAAGTAACTCAGATGTGTGTTTATCTTCATAAGTCAACAAATGGCTACAAGAATGGGAAAGCTAGCAAACATTGGAAAAACGTTAGTTATAAATAACTGTTGAATGTAAGGTATTAAGAAGAACCTTTTATAAACGGCCATCTGATTTTGTCCAGTTGCTCTTCTTTCTGGACTGGCTGTCCAATTTAAAGAGGCCTACCAAAGCATGGAAAATCTGCTGGGCAAATTAATAATAGAGTCTCCAGATACCACTAAAGACCACCGGCAGGTGACTAGTAGTTTCTGCATACTACTGTTTACAATACTGTCTCTGCTTAACAACAGATTTAGCTGGCACCCACCCAGAGAGTGGTTACACCTGTAATCATCTATTATACATTCTTGGTCCACCCCATAGTTTTAAAATGTTCTGTGCTAGTGTTGGTAAGATCAGTGCAAACATAACAGGTTTAAACTAAATACAACGTGGTTACAGCCTTCAAAAAACAGACTGACTTGTGTGGACATCTTGAAGATGGAAGCAGGATTCATTGGGCAATGAATATTAATGTTTATCTGTAGAAATGGTATACAAAGTCCCCATGATATAAACCTCAAACATTTCACACTTTGGGGTTGCTTTACCATGACATGCCTAGATCTTAATATCACATCCTCAGCATTTTTGAAACTAGTTGGTTTGATAAGACTCTTGACTTAAAATGATACAGTACAATCACCCTGTATATGTCCAAGGTGGTGGATTAAAAAGAAATTAAGATTCAGTTGAATCCATTTACTGAATCTCAGTGCATTGAATTGGATTATAATTGGATTGCACTCGGATGTACAGATTTGGATTGAACTGAAATGCTTCAGGCTACTTTTCATGCTGAATTTGAATATATTTTAATCAAACTGAACATGACTATATCAAACTGCATCTGAACTGGACATTTCTGTAAATTTTTCTTCAATGACTTTTGTTTAAATAGTTCATTAATTGAATTGACTTGAAAACCTGTTAGATGCAAAACATTTACAAGCCTTTTTGCATTATATTATCAGATGTTTTCAAAGCATAAAAAGAAGAAAACTACATTAAAAATGGAAAATACTTTATTCCACCTGGTCCAAACGAGCCAACCAACCAGAGCCGCCCCAGGATGCAACAGTCCCACCCCCCTCAATAAATTCCAGTTTCAACCCTGTGAATCTCCCACACCCAATGAACTCCAACCTGTACTTCCCCACAGGACACAAATATCGAACACATGCCTTACGAACCCAAATGCCAGGAATCCCCTCTTTACAGGGGGCACACCCCCACAAGAGCGCTCCAACCCCCAGTGAGCCTATAATAACACATCCACATAGCACGAGCCCATCATGCAGCTCCCAAACCAAGCAGCCCCCACTGCATCCCACCCCCACCCACCCCCACCACACAGCATGCTGCAATGGCAAGGCGACGGCCCTGCACAACACCACTCCAGACACCACACTTAAGCGCAACACAGCAAACACCACCGAGCCCCATATCCACAACGGACCCCACGACACCACACCAAGACGGGATAAACTCACCTGCCTAGCAGTCCATTGTAGGGAGCGTGCAAGCGGGGCAGACAGCCCCCACCATGCCCATGCAAACACACACAAACTACATTACCACCACTGCAACACCACCCCTTGGAGAACCACCAACCAGCTCAGCCCCAACCTTCACCGCCCGGCCAATCCAAATGCCGGTGACTGCACACCCAAAGAGGGACGAAAACCCAGGCCAGCCAGGTACCCACAACCGAGCACAATGATGTTGTATTACTCCATAAACTGAGGTGAAGGGAGCAAAGAGATGTTAAATAAAAGTGGCATGAGAATGAATCCTCAAGAAACTCCACATATGATCTTTGTTCTCTTAGACTTAAAAATACCATTCCACTATGCCAAATAAGGTCTGCAACAATCTAGCACTGTACCAGACAATCCCACGTACATATTGTTCACAGTTTTTCAATCAATATGTTATGATCAATTAAATGCAGTCCAGCGATTCAGTAATGCCAACAAAGACATTTTAACATAGGGGTGTCCAAAGTGTGGCCCACTAGCCATTTGCACCCTGCAGCCACAATTCAAGATGGTACAAATTAGGAAACTGTATACTTTATGTTGAATAGGGCAAACCTAGGAGGCCTTTTAAATTTACAATGATTTTCAGATACCTATTCTTCAAAATCCAGACAATTTTGTCCATTTCTTTACAATTTTACGGGTTTAGTTTATTGTTGAATAAGTAAAAAAAAAAAAATTATTTTTGGTTTTTAATTAAAAAAAAAAAACAGGGCTGACATGGTGGTGCAGTTGGTACCACTGTTGCCTTGCAGCAAGAAGGCCCTGGGTTACACTCCCAGCTGAGGGTCTTTCTGCATGGATTTTGCATGTGTGGGTTCTCACTGGGTACTCTGGCTTCTTCCCACAGTCCAAAAACATGACTGTTAGGTAAACTGGTCTCTCTAAATTGCTCTTAGGTGTGAATGGATGTGTGTGTCTGTGTTGCCCTGTGATGGCTTGGCGACCTGTCCAGGGTGTACCTTGCCTCTTGCCCGTAGACTGCTGGAGATAGGCACCAGCTCCCCCATGACCCACTATGGAATAAGCATAGTATAATGAATTGCATTTTCCGTGCTGAGGTGCCAAAAACATGACTTAAAGCACTGAATAGAGTTTTTTATCATAAAGGAAACTTTTGTCTTTAATCATGCATATATGTACACTTTTTATGTGTGTTTAATTTTAAATCATAGATAAAAGAATTTATGCAATTCTGTTCTAAGACTGGGGGACCAGGTGACACTGTCAATATGGACAAAGATCAAAGAAACTGTGATATAACCCCTTCCAAGAGCTAATCCCTTAATCTCTCCATGCATCTATAGACTCAGTTGAGGGGTGCCATGCAGACTGCAGCCAGTTGGGCTCATTGGCTCTCTGTCCCACTATCTGGGCTCCCTGTGTCTCCCCGGGGTGTCTCTTAGGTTCTATGAATAGACAAAAACGTGTGCTACATGCTGTTGGCTGGGCTTTGGCACGCGGGGCTCATGTCAGCATGATTGCCACGTAATACTCCCGAGTGGCGTCACTTTCCAACTGCACATTTGGGTCACCATGGAAACACAGCTACCTCTGCCCTGACATCTTTTGGCTGCATTTTTCAGACAAACTCTGATGTCTTTCTCAAACCTCTTGCTGTCCTTCTTTCCACTTCTCTCTATGTACCTCTTGTTTACGTGGTTTATGACGCTGAGCAGGGAACTGGAGGTTTGAAACTTGATCCTGAGGGCTTCCAGTTCCTCTTTCTTATATTAATGAACACGTTGTTCTTATCTTTCTCATAAACAACTTAAGGAGTACAATTACAATGCATTTAGGTCGCATTCAAGCTCTGTAGTCTCATATATATTTGGTGGTAATGAAGGAATGTCTCTTATCTCATTCTAGTTTTGTCACTAGTAAGTGGCCAAAACAGTATCCTCTTAAGGTCATCCAGGTACATTGGGATTTCCATGTCAGGGTTCTCTTCAGCTTTTCTAATAGCTACACTTCTTTCTCTTTTTTCTCAGCCCATTCAACCAGACATGCAATATGGGAGTGACCATCCCTAATGGACGGGTGTGTGGGTCACAGCATTTTTCTCTGACAGCACCTAGTTTTCTCAAGACAAATGGATGTATCGCTGTGTTTGTACTTTCACTCCATTTCCCAGTTTGTGTTTAATCACATATCATTTACTGTGGCCTGGCTGACAGTCCAGCTGGCAGAGACACGACTTAAGTTATTAACAAGACTAAAGAGAGGAGATTCATAGCAGGTTTTTTTTATATTTTAAACCTCCTCTGACACTTGAACAGGATTTCTGAGTTTCAGATTGTTAAATGTCTATTTAAACCTTGGCTATTATTAAGAGTCTGCAAATGTTGTCTGGTCTTTCTTGTACCAGAAGCTACACTCTTTTTTTTTTTATTTAAGTTATAAAGAGTTTTCCTCTTTATCCCAAAATTATACCAATTTGATTTGACACAGGCATTTTTTTGTGGTAGCACGCTGTAGAATGCATTGAAATGTTTACGCTTGAAATATAATGAACACGTATCCGATACATGGATGTGGACAACACGCAGAAGCCTTAAAGTGTGAACATCTAGATGGTGTCTAACTGGAGTCTACACTCACGCGCCGTGTGATTAGTAATACCTTGCTTGAACCAGGTTAAACCCTATTATGCCTTTGGAACGGCCTTAATCCTTCATGGCATAAACTGAACAAAATGTTGGAAACCTTTCCTCTGAGATTTTGCTCCATAATGTTATGACAGATTTTATCAATTGCACATTCAGCATGTGAATCTCCCATTGTGGCACATTCCAAAGGTGCTGCATTGGATTATAACTTGAGAGTTGTAGGAGTACCGTGAACTCATTGCTATGATCAAGAACACAGTTTGAGATGAGTTTTGTGACATGGTGCATAATGCTGCTTGAGGTAACCATCATAAGAGGGGCACACACTGGTCATAAAGGGATGGACATGGTTAGCAACAATACTCAGGTAGGCTGTGTTGTTTAAATGATGCTAAGTTGGTACCGAGACATCTAAAAGGCTCCTCCACATTTAACCCATGACTTACCTTAACCTAAAAACGTATATCAAATTATTATTATTTTTTAAAATAAGCCCTAATATTTTGCTGCCACATGGTGTCAGGCTGACTGTGTAAACCTCTCACTCACTCAAAAAGTAGAACATGAACTTAAACACAGAGATCTGGAGACACTTACATACAGCCATAACAACACTGCGATTTGCACATGCTGGAAAACACAGCCTGGTATTTGAGGGAAATGTTCATGTGCTTTGAAATCATGTTGGGCCCTTAAGATGCCCATTCATCTCTTTCATAAGAACCATATTAACAATCTCGCTGACAGAGCACCATGATAAGGCTTGCAGGATATTGATGTTAATATTGCTCTGACTATTTTGATACTCAGTAACTATCTCGCTGCAACACTTGAGTTAATGAAAGCAGTGTTAAACATTTAAAGCAAAAGTACATAAACATTAAATAAGATAATGCTTTTTTAAAATATTACATTTCTAAACCTGACCAGAAGAATAACAAGTTTTAATTCAACACAATTTGAAAAGGTATAGGGGAATCATATGATGTATTATTTTATGTATGATACTCTCTGTTATTTATTTCATAGTCATGAGAGAACAAAATATTTTCACAAACTATAATTCTGGTGAAGTATAGTAGGGCCAATATCAAATACAAACAAGGGTAACAAGACACTCATGCAGATCTGAGATGCTGACTATTTGAAAATTAGTAAGTAGTAAACAAATCCATCCCCAAGTGTTTTTTGCCATCTGTACACACTGGACAAACAAACAGAAACCCACACTCCAGCATCAGTGCATCAACATCAGTCAAACCAAACAGTGGCCTATGCTAGGCAACCATGCCTTCCCAGGGCAGATGGCAGTGTCTGATCATGTTTATTTTACTTTAATCTAGTGCATTTAAGTCTCATTGCCTATCCATGCTGTCTAAATGATGATACTGGGTTTATGCAAGTTATGCATGCATCTGAGCGTGTGTTGGGCGTGGGGGGTTATGTGGGAAGGTCTTGACAGAGCATAGTTGAATGTTATTCAGCCATAGCAGTCTGTTTATTCTATACTCTTATGTTCATTTTTTCTATTTATTTAAAATTACTGGTCTTTGTAACAGTTCTTTTAACAATTTGGAATCCAAGCACTAAATAAGATCCCTTCCCCTTCTTAATAATGCTCTACTTTTTGTTGGTCAATTACAAAAAAAAAAAAAACATTGCGAAAAGGGTGTCAATACAGTGTTTGTTTAGTCAAACACTAAGTCACAGAGTAAAAAATCTCAATATAATGCGCAACAGCCAGAGTTAATTTTGGGCCTACTTGCTTGTTTGCATGTTTGCTATGTCCCCAACAGAAGCCATGTTCGGGACATAGCAAATGTGGAAGAAGGTGCTTTGGTCAGACGAGACCAAAATTGAACTCTGTGGCAAAATTGCAAAACTCTATGTGTGGTGGAGAACTAACATTGCACATCACTCTGAACACACCATCCCCACTGTTAAACATGGCGGTGGCAGCACCATGTTCTGGGGGTGCTTCTCTTCAGGAGGGACAGGGAAGGTGGTCAGAGTTGATGGGAAGATGGATGTAACGTTGAAAACGTTTTCACAATGCCTTTTTCAGTTTTTTATTTGTAAAAAAAAAAAAAGAAATCATGTATAATTTTGGACGGGCCTTTCCACTTCACAACTGTATACCACTTTGTGTTGGTCTATCAGATAAAATTCCAATAAAATATATTTTTTGTGGTTGTAATGTGACAATAATGTGAGGGATTGCTGCAAAGTCAACGCCAGTGAATGTCTACTGTCTCTACATGCTCATCCGGGAGGAGTGAATGCTGCAAGTCACTGACTGGATGCAATCTGTTGGGTTTCCTTAGACAGAAAAACTTTTAATCCAATTTGAATAAATAACTAACTCTGACTACACTGTTCAATGGTTAGGATTAATTGGAATGTACTGTATGTACCTGACTGTTGTGAGGTGCCTTGAGAAATTTGTTGTGAATTGAACAAGGGCTGCACGGTGGCGCAGTTGGTAGCACTGTTGCCTTGCAGCAAGAAGGTCCTGGGGGTCTTTCTGCATGGAGTTTGCATGTTCTCCCCATGCATGCGTCGGTTCTCACCGGGTACTCCGTCTTCCTCCCACAGTCCAAAGACATGCCTGTTAGGGTTAATTGGTCACTCTACATTGCCCTTAGGTGTATGAATGAGTGTGTGCATGGTTGTTTGTGTGTTGCCCTGCGATGGACTGGTGACCTGTCCAGGGTGTACCCCGCCTCTCGCCCATAGACTGCTGGATATAGGCACCAGCTTCCCCGCGACCCACTATGGAATAAGCAGTAGAAAATGACTGACTGACTGAATTGAACAATATATGGAAAAGTTCAAGGGGTATGAATACTTTTACAAGCCACTGTATCAGGAAATGAAATCCCACACACATTACACAGGACAGAACAGGATATAGTGGTACAGAATTGGGACGCAGGTGGTGGAACAGCACAGGTTACCTTAGCTCTGCTATTATCCATCCTGTTGCTGTAAAACAAATCTACACAGTTGCACCTTGTCTCCACCCATTTTTGTTAATAGTCTAGGTTTGTCAGCCTACCGAGAAAAAGTTCAAATTGAACAGGTCTCTCAAGTTATTCCACATTCCAGTGATTATAAACCCACAGATTAAATCAGGTTTTCGTGATTTTATTGTCATCTATTTTTTCTAATTCATTCATCTTTGGATTTTGAGAATATCTCTGTATTGCACTGCTTACTGTTGGAAAATCTCTATATTACTAGACACATTTAAAATTATTGTAACTTACACGTTATATTATAATTTTTCAATCACTAGGTCAACAGAAACAAAACTGAGAATAAACAGAAACAGTGACAATCCATGCGTGCCATAACGCTGCCACCACCATGGGGGTGGTTTGTTTAGGGTGACACACATAGCCTTTTTGCATTGCACTCAGTGTATAAGAACTGCCATAAAATTACACATGAGGGTGATTGTGTTTTCTGACTAGGTGGCTTACAAAGGCAGTTGTATTGGCCTAATTTAGGGGAATCAGAGTATAGGAGGATAAATACAAATGCATGTAAATGTTTTAGATTTTAACTAGCAAAATATTTTTAAAAACTATGTATTGGTTTTCTTCCACTTCACAATTTGGTGCCACTTCGATTGTTTTTTCACATGAAATCCCAACAAAATACAGAAGTTTGCAGTTGTCAAGCGAATAAATGTGGAAAGATTCATGGGGTGTGAATAAATTTTTCAAGGCAGTGTACATTGTACTTATATAGGTAGGTTGGTTTTAGGTAGGCTGTTGCAGATATCCAGTTCCTCTCTGGATTTTGACTTGGTAATAAAGACTTAATGACTGTTTGATGACATCTTGTGATTTCTTCAGCTGATGTTGCTTATGATGAACATGTTTTCTTATGAACTGTATTTGGGATTATTATTATTATGACTGAATTTATCTGGGATTCATCAGATGCCCCCTCATGGCATTCTAACAAAAGTACATTTAAAATGCCTAAAAATCGTGCTAATATAAATATACTATCATACTATATAAATACTATAGAAAAACAAATAGGCAAATGGTAAATTTTGGTTATTTCAAAATTCTATTGCCACTATGATTTATCTTAGGTATCATCTGCATTGCCACCAGACAGCAGGAATATTTTTTTTTCCCTGCTAGTTTTATATAGTTCTTCTTTGCATTTCAGTGCATCTCAAGTACAATATCTATTTATTCAAGATATTTTATCAGGCACTTGTTCCCCAATTACTTCGCCAGATGGGTGGTGTGTCTGTATCTGCAAGCTGGCGATGCTTTGGGTTCTTCATCCCACTTGTCGATTTTCTAACCCAACAGGCTTAGGGACAAAGGCCCAGACAGCTGCAACAAAGCTGGACAAACAAAGGATAAAGTGCTCTTTCTCCACAAAAAGGAGGAAAACCACGCAAACAAACTTAATGTAGGTTAGTTATGTGTCAGTGATCACATAAATCCCAGAAAAATCTTGCTACCATGCCTGAGAATAAGTGTGGTCTTAACTGGTCTGGATGGATGAACTTGTTTTGCAAGATGGCATTTAACACTGGTCGAAACCTGGTGACTTGTCAGTTTACTGAGCACACCTGTCTAGCTTAATGTTTACTTTTGTGAAAAGAAATGAGAGAAACAAACAAAACACACCTGAACACGATAAGTAATGTCCAACAGGTAGATTATGTCTCGTCTAAAGCTAAAAGAGCTGTGTGCATACACCATAGTAAGACTTTCTCTGGGATTTCCCTCATGAGATACACAGGGCAATTAAATAAACGTCACTCTGGACCTATTTACATGTACAGTGTGCTGCCTTGAGTATCCACATTCATTGAGCTTTTACACAAACCTCTACGTATTTAATTGGGATTTTATGTGACAGATCAATACAGCATAGCACATGAAGTGTAAGGAAAAGAATACATGATTTCAAAAAATATTTAGAAATAAAAATCTTAAAAGTGTGGCATGCACTTGTGTTCGGTTCCACTGAGGCAACACTTTGTGGAACCACCTTTTTACTGCAATTACAGCTGCAAGATTTTTGGGGTTTGACTCTACCAGTTTTGCACATCTAGACTAAAACTTTTAACCAATTTTTGTTTGCAAAAAAGCTCAGGCTCGTATAGATTGAATTGAGAGCATCTGTAGAAATCAATTTTAACTCTTTCCACGGATTGTCCATTAGATTTAGAAATGGACTTTGAGTGGGTGATTCTGACACATATTCCTTGATCCAAACCATTCCTTTGTAACTCTGGCTGTGTGTTTCAGGTCGATGTTCTGATGGAAGGTTGCAAAAAAAAGCTTTCCCTCAGAATGACACCGCCACTATCATGTAGTACTATAGGAATGGGGTGCTTGGGGTGACGTGCACTATTAGTTTTCCACCACACATTACATTTTGCGTAAATGCCAAAAATGCTAAATTTATACCTAATCTGTCCAGAGCACCTTCTAACACAATTTTACCAGTGTTGCTTACTTGGTCTGTGAAATACTGCAGAGAATTCATGTAGATTTCATTAAGCCATTGTGTTTTTATTATGGATCTTTCCAGTTTCTCCAGAATAACCATGAGCCTCTTGACTGCTTTACTGATTATAGCTCTCCTTGGATGACCTTTCAGTTTAGGTGGATGTCCACATCTTGGTAGGATCTAATTTCTGCTGTTCTCTGTCCATTTTCAGGCGATGGATGGAAACAGTGCCCCGTTACGCATTTAAAGATTGTTATTATTATTTCGTAACCTAACCCTGCTTTAAATGTCTCCACAACTTTATACCTGATCTGCCTGATGTGTTCCTTGGTATTCATGATGCTTGTTGTTTGCTAATGTTGTCTATCAAACATCTGAGGTGGATCTGTTCTTTAATTAGGATGCACATAAATGGATTACATTTGCTATTCAGATGTTTGAAAATGATTTTGTTTAACTATCAAGGTAAGGGGCCTGAATACAAATGCACATTCACTGTTAAATTGTTGAAAATAATGTGATCTTTCCCTCCCGTTCACAATTATGCTCTACTTTGTTTTAATTTGTCACATATAATCCCAATAAAATGCATTTAAATATGTGGTAAAGATATATCTCAGGTTCCATTATGTCTTGAAACATGGGCATACATAGTCCACAAAGTTTCACATCAACATCTGAGAAGTTTGTGTTGAGGTTTGATCTGCACACTATTGTGTGCTCAGCTGTGTCAAACACCTAAGAGCCAGATATTGACAAGTTCTGTGGCAGTGCGCAGCATGAGTGGCCCTGAGGCTGTGTATCAGACCAGAGAGCCACATAGCACTGTTGACACAGTTAACTAGGGATGTATGACTGCGGTTTGTCTATCTTTTAATTCTACGAAACCTGAAACTAATTTTTTTCCATTGGGCTCTTAACCAATGTCTTCTCACATGCTTCTGGACATCTTTCTTAGCTATTTGCCTTGGGTTATGTTTTGTAACCTATCTTTGAGCCACTCCAGTTAGTTATGTAATATCAGTGTCGATGCCATTTGGACCCTCATATTGACACTTTATCCTCTCCAGGCAGCTCGGCACGTTACAAGCTCAAAATTATTTACTCTATAAAAAGCATACGTGTCACTGTCGCTGTGGTTAATGTTTACTTTGGCCTGGACAAATCATTAGCATGACAGTCACTTGGTGCCTAAAAAAATTTAGTTTACATAACTTGCCATGTGTGTTGGTTCAAAACAGCTCTGTCAGCTGATGTTATGTGCTCAGTGTTGACTGCAAACCAGGAGTGACTAGAACTCTGGGATTTAATGTGTACTCAACAGCACACTGATCTGACCTCATTCTTGTCTTGTCTCAACAAGATGGGATGATGATACCTGGTTACCTGATGAAGGACCCCCAAGAAAGCAAAACCAGTCATGAAATAATGCTGCTTTTCATGTGATTTGTTTACAGTCTGATGCAGGATTTTAAAGCTTCCATAGATTCTACATCCTCTGATAGTATCCTTTTTAAGTAGTTTTCCAGCAGTTCAATATTGTCGGTTCTCAACCATGTCTATCCTGTTACAGCAGCCCACTTCCCATTGGAATGTCCTGGTTCAGACGGTAATCTGGGAAAAGTCAGAGTCAGCATGGCATTATTTATATGTCTCTTGTTCATTTTAAAGGAATACTAACATGGCCAGAGAAGGAGATAGAAGCCACTAATATAAAAACAAAGGTGGGAGGCCTAGGTCCAGAGAGCATTGTTTCATCCATCGAAGATGAAACAGCAAAGATCCTGGAATACATCACAAAGATGGCCCCCGGTGATGATATACGAAGTGAATGTCCCAATGTGCAAGAGAAGGACCAGCAGGAACTATCATGGAAAGACAAGTCTCTGCCTGGCACATACTACCGACGAATAGAAGATGTGGCTGAAATCAAGAAGTCCTATCAATGGCTTGAGTGGGCTTGACTTAAGTACAATACAGAGGCACTAATTATGGCAGCAAAGGAACAAGCCCTCAGCACAAGAGCAAGAGGCCAGGATCTACCACACCAGACAAAACCTAAGATGCAGGCTGTCCAAAGATGCCTCTGGCAGATAAAAGCTGGGAGCCAGATACCGGCAGGTTAAGCGTACATGGAAAGAATCCAGTGATGGTAGACGTACAATCACAAACGAAAGGAACTTCGAGAATTAGAAACAGGAGAGTCAAGGCCTCAGTGGTGCCAGTGGTCATTGGTGCCCTTAGAGCTGTAAACCCCAAAATGGGTGAGTGGCTATGGCAGATTCTAGGAACAACCCCTAAGATCTCTGCCCATCAGAGTGCAGTTCTGGAAGCAGCTAAGATACTGCGCAGAACCCTCAAACTCCCAGGCCTGTGGCAAAGGACCCGATCTTGATGTGGAACCACACGAGTGGATAGGCCTTTCCTCCCAGCAAAGGTAAAATCTGCAGATATTTGTAGTTTCATGATCTAAAATATACAAACAATGGAAGTCAAATTAATATAGGCCTACTATAGCAAAACTTGACAAGGTGGAGAAGGAATAAATAAAAAATATTCATATATTGTAATATCCATGGTTCAGATTTTAACCTGCACAATGAGAAGAATAAGAATCAGTATCAGGATACTGAAATGTGAGTAATGTGGTCTGCATAGATGCAATACAAACAAGTCCCAATCTGAAGTCTCGCATATGGCCCATGTTATGTCGATTTCTTTTTTTCACAACTCCAGCATGTCCTCTAGTGGACTTTATTTGAACTGCACTAACTACACTGGCTTTTTATGTACGTTTGCTCCTGGGATCCATCTACTGCTTAGATGCTTAAGTGAAAAAGAAAAATCAAAACACAGCATCAGTCTTCACGGAGCGTTTACTGTTGCACCGGTAACAACAAACAAACCTACACCTACATAACTTTGTACACAAAATGTACACAAAAGTAAAGTTTATTTGAATGACTTAGTTATTTCATAAACTCCTTCAGATATTTGTAAAAATAAAAACAGAAAATAAAATTGTCAAACGTCTCCACTTCAGAGAGTCTATGTTCAACATACATTTTATATAAAATACTACATATAAAATTCACTTTTATTTATTTAACCTTACACATTACAAAGACCTACGACTGTACGTACCGAATGATCTCACTCAGATCATAACCTGTCACTGCAAAAGCATAACCATCTCCGTCACAGAATTTAGCGCCACAAATCTGTGTATCTGTCACACATTCGTTGTGTAAGTGGGCAATCTGCAAGGAGGTTAGAAAAACAAAGTTAGGTTCTGATTCATAAAAGCAGGGAAAATATGATTGGGGATAAGTTAAACCAAGAGAACAGTAAAGTAAAGTTGCATTTATTTACAGTTTACATAGTCAAAATGGGCATAAGCGTCATATTTATTTGAGGCTTTTCATGATACATAGGTTCTTTTTTAAAGTTTGAGTCTGAATTTAATTCTCACAGGTTTCACACTACACATTAAAGCTCAAATACAAATGTACACCTCAACTACTATATGCTACTATTTAGCTATCAGCTATTAATTTTCTGCAAAAAATTTGCAGAGTGGTCAAATATCCTGCCAGAATAATGTCAGAAGCAGCGAAAACCCTATAGTATGTCTAAGATGAAACTTGCTAGGGGATAAGTAACCAAACACTTGTGGGGTTTACATATATATTTGAGCCTGTTTGAAAGGAACAGTTTTAATTCCTTGTCAAAAGCAAAAAATTGAAGACATTCACACCCATGATGACAAAATGAAAACCTCTGACTAGACATAAAAGTACATCTAAAAAACATTAGAATCGGGTGAAAAAGCTCAATATGTTGTTACTCATTTCTAGAAAGAGAAACTCATATTTTATAGATTCATTACACAAAGAGTGAAATATTTCAAGCCTTCATTTCTTGTAATTTTGATGATTATGGCTGACAGAAAACCCATGAAGTTAAACTTTTTCACGATACTCAAATGTTGTTTTTTTTAGATGTTTGTGTATATTAAAAGAACAAGCTGTGTAGTTTGTATTCTGATCAGTTACCTCCACACTGTTGGTTTCTGGTGTCATAGACAGGTGCCAAACCCTGACAAAGGAATCCTCGGCAGCCGACAGAAGCTTAACCAAAGATAGAGATGTTTGAGTAAAGCAGGTACGATGGTACATGTAGATTTACTGACCTCTTAAGCATTGGGTTTTAAAAAGAGGTTTCAAATAAATGTAATTTAGGAACAACCAATTGGTGTTCTAACTGACACTTTTTGGGCCTCTGCTAGAGTGCATCAATGCCTGCATCTACATATTTCCACTAACTGTTGAGTCCTGCACATCAGCCATTTTAGGAGCAATTTTAGTTCAATCCCCCAAAAAAGGCTCAGCTTTGAGAATGTTTACAGGTTTTCTCATTATTAAGCCAAAGGGGTTATAAAATCATCACTGATTTTAAATTGAATATGTTTCTTATGCTGAAAAGCCAGTTAGTCTTGCACTGGAAACAGTGCTCAATTTAATAAATAAACTATGACATTTAAAGTTTCTTTCTGTAAACGTTTTACTTGGCAAGAACATCAAGTGGGCAACGATGTAGTATTTGCATCTTGAGGCATCTATCCCACATTAGTGTGAAGCCATTTACAATGGAGTTTTTGTGTGATTTGAAGTGTTGATTATCTAGCATTTAAAAACTCATGATGACTGTGAGAGTATGAATTTTAAATTATTGATTACAGCAAAAGTTGAGTACCTATTTTACGTTTACAGCTGAAATATGATCACTATGATTACCCGCTAAAGCTAAAGTTTAGGGTATGTTTGTCCCTTAAAGATATTTTATGAATGTTTGCCTTAAAAAAACTTCAGACTAAGCATAATTATCATGGCTACAAGCTTAGACTGGGCATGCATCAGTTACTTGTAGCCAGGCAATCCAAGTGTTTTAAAAAGTTACAGAAGTACTTTCAACTTTTGGAACTTTATTTTGTTTATAATTTCTCATGGTACCGGTCCTATAGTCTATAGTGGCCTTTTTTAGCTGGGCCACAGTGATTAGGGTTTCTCCAGCTTTATGAAGGATAGAGTCCCCCCCCCCCCTTTTGCTGCACCCTTCCAGTCAGCTGGCTGAAAGAAGACTACTACACTTTGTACTCTCTTAAAAGAACGACAAATGCAGCTGATAATAGCCAAATTCTCATAGAATTATGGGGTGAAAATAAGTTCCACCAATCACGCTTATTATGCTATAGCTGTTACTTTTTGTTTTAAATAAAACCAATTAGATCGAGTAATACAGTTTTGTTTTAAGTTTTCACACAATTACTTTAATACCATTAAATTTTTACTCAGGAATCTCATGTTGGCCTGATTTATACACAAGAAAACATGAAATTTAAAAAATGTTTACTAAGAGCCAAATATCAGTTTGAATCTCCTCATATTGTTGGTGTTTTTTCTACTTCAGGTGTAAACCTTATGGGGGATGTTTGGTCGATGCAACTTACCAAACCAGAGAAGGGAGCGATGTCCAGAGAGTATATCCAGCGAGCATGAGCGTTGACCTCAGCGTGAAGAATTCCCGTCACAGCCTCATAGAGACGGATCTGGCCTGTGCCATAGCCCGCTAACACCGTGCCTTTCCACAGCTTGACAGATGAGCAGGTTATGCTGAGGGAGGGGTGGAAAACAAAGGATCAATTCCATTCGGAAATAAAAAGAAAACCCAACAGGTATTATAGTAAAGAAAGATAAATCAAAGAAAGAGACAGAGAGAAAAAAGGCATCAAGAGATAAGTTATCAATTGTTACCATAAGTCTTTAATTTAGCTCGCTTGTATGTTAGAAACATGAATCACAAAAGTATAAAAACAGTTAGGGTCATACTCTAAACCAGGGATCTTGTTAAGAAGTTGAAATTCCTCCCCAGACTTCCACACGCACATGCTGCCGCCGTCATCTGCAGTGACCAAATTAGCTAAGCACTCCTAAACAGATGGAGACCGTTAACAGGGAGAGACGGTGTCATTTCTGTTTCCTTAAGTAGTTCATGGAAATATATAAAATCATATGTTTTAGTTATGTTACTTGTGGATACAATCCCACAATAACACTTTTAACACAATTCAATGAGACAAATTAAATACACAACGTACCTGACTGCCAGAACACTCCGACGCAATATCAGTGATGGCCTCCTTGTGTTCCTCCAGTACCTCAGACAGGGTAATATTGCTCCCTTTACTGGGAATATCAAACACCAAAACTGCCCCTGATGAAACGCCTGGACAGCAAAACCACCAACCTTTAGAGTTTGTTCATATAAACTAAAATGTTTTGGAATTTTTTACTTACCAACACATATGTAATTATCAGAGACAGCTGATATCCCTCGTGCAAACACTGCCTGTGCTGGGACAGAATTTATCTCTGTTAGTAGACTTAATTTGATAAAGATGTCTGAAAAACAGCGTTAAAGATTTTAAATGCAAAGACAAGTATTAGTCTTCACAAACCTAAAATAAACAGGGATCCTACAAATGTTCCACTACAACATGAATTGACTTTTTATGCATCTGTAGCATCTGCAAAAATAAGTTAAACTCTCATAGAAATATGGACTGGATTAATTTCACAAGATTAAAAAATTTGGAATTTCATTACATTGCTTGGCATATAAACCAAACCCAGTTTAAGAATTTTGAGTCCAGATAAAAACCCAGAAGTAAAGGACCTACAGGCCAAAGAAGGAAGTGAAATTACTTCTTTTTCATTTTTGAATGAGTGTGAATTTATTTGAAGTAACACAAAAACCAAAAACTCAGTAGCGATGTGGCAAACACACCAAAAAGCCTTTTATTTTTTAGAAAATTTGATTTAAAAATAAAATGGAATAATAATGGAATATCAAAAATCTCAAAACTTTTTACTTTTTCCTCACTGATCAGGGCTGGAAAATATCAAAATCCAGGTCCATACTTTTTACATATTCTTAATAAATCCCGAGTGAACATGTCAGTATGCAAAATTTACAGCAGCTATGTCAGAAAATCCATATAAAAAGAATATTTGTTTTTGATGTTGATGATTTTCTTTATGCATTACCCAAAAAGTGGAGAGCAAAGCCAAGGGGCAAAATGCTGTTCTGCAAAGACCCAATTGAAGGATGTTGGACCAACATGTTTTTCCACCAAACCACTCAAAAGTCATTCATATTAAAAGTATACCACAAGTAAATGAAGAAAACAAAGATTATGATTTCAAACACTGAAATCTGAGAATAACCATAATACATTCACACTCACTAAACTGCACAGTTGAGAAATTTAGGATGCAACACGAAACATATAAACCAGCCAAAGAAATCCAAGAACCTATGGTATCTTTTTTATTTTATTTGTTTTTGTATTCTGAGGATGCATCAAGATGAATTTAGATGCATTTCAGTAATTTAAATATATGCTTGTGTTATATACCTTTAAATATTCACATCACACGTTATTGCATTTGTTCCACTGCAAATGACCTTCACATGAGGTTGATTACAGGCACGGTTGCTTGTCCTGTGTGTCTGCTTGTTGTCCTGTGACAGACTGGTAGCCTATCCAGGGTGCTTCCCCGTTTCTCGCTCAATGACTGCTGAAGACAGGCGCCAGTGACCCCCGACCTCAAAAGGACAAGCAGGTATAGACGATGGATGGATGGATGGATGGATGGATGGATGGATGGATGGATGGATGGATGGATGGATGGATGGATGGATGGATGGATGGATGGATGGATGGATGGGTGGATGGATGGGTGGATGGATGGATGAAATATTTCCTAGTTTTATGGTTTAACCTCTAGCAACTGAGACTACCTCTTCTCTGAGTGAATTTAGCAAATCCACTGTCTATTATGTTAAGATTACCTGTGGGTGCTTCCGGAGTGTCCAGTGCATGCCAGTACACCATGATTGAGCCATCAGATTCATACATCTAAAAAAAAACAGATTTGTCTTGGGGAAACCTTGCTGTTAAGATGAATACATTTAGAGATTGCTTAATGACACATGCTCAGCATGCATCATAACTATAACGGACACATCCTGTTAAAGAATTGCCTGCCAGTGATGGAGAAGAGCTTTACCTGGATGCCTTTTTGAGATGACACCACCAGCAGATCACGAGAGGGTAAAACACAGAAAGCAGCCTGTTGTAAGAAATTTTACTTGATTAAAATGAAAAGGTTAATCGCCACAGTAAAATCAGACTTAATCCCATTTACTAAGATTACCTATAGTCTATCTCTTCTGCTATTAATTCCGATAAGGTTCAAAATATTCCACAAGGAAATTAGACTTCTTCAAGAAGCTGATAAATCACTGATTCCTTGTATGTAAAGAAGAACTAACTTAATTTGCATCATGTAAACAATCATCCAGCCTGCAGGAAGAATAACTATATAATACATAATATAAGGCATCTGAATACATGAAACTCAACATTAAAGTTATTTATTTGGCTTGCTGAAATGAAATGAAAGTGATATTAAAAAAATTTCAGATTAGAAAATGTCACTTAATGCAAACACAATATATGTCAGTGGTTAATGTGCCATTAATAAACACAACCGGTCAAAAGTTTTAGATACACTATCTCACTTAGTGGGTCTCTTTATTTTCTTCACTATTTAAATTGTGGTTTCTAACCAAAGTCAACAAAACTGTGAATGAAAACACATTGATTTATGGAGTTAACAAAAAGTGTGGAATAACTCTAAACATTTTTATATTTTAGACTATTCAAAACAGCCACCCTTTGCTTTGATTACTGCTTCGCTCTCTTGACATTCTCTCCATAAGCTTCATGAGGTGGTCACATGAAATGGTTTTCCAAACACTTTTGAAAGAATTTCCCAGAGGATCATTGAGAGATGGCCAAAGGTTAATATTTCAATCATCACAGCAAAGGGCGGCTACTTTAAGGAATCGAAAATATTAAAACAATTTTTTTGTTTGCTACATAATTGCATATGTGTTCATTCACTGTTTTGATGCCTTCAGTGAAAATCTACGTACAATGTAAATAGTCATAAACATGAAAAAAAACATTAAATGAAAAAAGCCTTCTAAAACTTTTTACCGGTAGTGTATGTTAACTGAGCAAGTCAGGGTATTTGCAAGCAGAGCTCTTGAGCCGCTCATTTTTAAGTTTCCTGAAAGAAAAACTGTTTTTTGAAGGCTTTTAGACCCTTTGCTCTCTATTTAAATCACAGAAACAATTTGGATTCTCTACTCTTTAAAAGCCCATGCCCATGTCTACTTATTTAGGTACTATAAGTAAATGTTTAACTTTTCCATAGATATTTGTTGACTTAGCAATAAGAAAATGGTTAAGAAAACTCTAAAATGCATTTGCTTCTGTTTATGCAATCATGTATATAAGGAATAAGAAATTGATCACTCTGTTGGTCACTGTGAGTAGATGGTTAAAGAGGTATCAAGACATATGGTCCGACCTGCATGATGAGCGATGTGCTTGTGGCAACATTGGGTTCTTTGGACTGCAGCTGACGGTGGGAGTAGTTGAGGCCGTCCCAGGACGCACTGACAGTGTTGACGACGTTTGCATGGACTACTGTGAAGTAGGTAAGACGTCTGGGAGCGATGCGCAGCACGCTCAGGTTATTGTACAGCGCCGACGCACTGTTTTTGATCTGGATGCTCTTTTCCTTGTGATACATGGTGTCCTTAAAACACTTAAGTTCACTGAAAACTGAAGAAAAAGAAGAGAATCACAGAACAATAGGCAGAATAATTTGAGTATATATATATCTATCAGTATAGTGTTATTTCTTTGCAATGAACGTAAATGTTACGTATAGCATGCTAGTCATGTTAGCGAAGATTGCTTTCAAGTCATATGAACTGATGCTAAAATTGACAATTTTACGAAACGCACTGTTCATACCCTTGTTTCGGACCACTCAAAAATGGTCTCTGCATTCACTTGTCTTCACAGAGCATCTGTCATCAAATATTTCAGGTAAAAACAAAGAGACGGATCCGGTTTCGGCCTAGCAACAAGCTTACTAAAGCGTCCTCCGTAACCATACAGACAACGCACCTCTACGTCCTACGTCATCGTGGTTGCTCAACAACCAGAAACTTTGTAGGCAAATTCTAATTCAGACAGCTAAAATCCTTAAAACTGACCAACTTTAATTTATTCTTTTAAAGTTTTTTCATATGCAGATATACATTTATATTTTCCTTTCAGTTCACTGTTATCGACTACCTTCTCTTGGCCAATCGCATAAAGTCCCAATAATACCTTGGTGTTTGGGGCAATATTGTGACAAAATGTACAAAAGTTAATGGGGTATGAATACCTGGATCTGAATAAATGTATTTTAATAGCTACCAATCTGAAGCCGTTAGAGACTGATGTCACTGGGCTGTTAAATTCAGTTGAACAGGTTGCTGCTGGCCCACCGCCTCAGGTCACACCAATAACAGATCATGAACTGTGGCAGCTCATTAAAAGATTTAACATGCCTGTAATTGTTGGAGGAGTAAGATGAGCTATATCCTAATGAATAAAAAAACAACCTATTAATGCAACATTTATTTGTCTTTAATGAGAAAGTTGTGAAAAAGGTTTTGTTTGTATTCCTTCCATAGTTTTCTCCATGTAATCACAATTGTCTCTGCATTGGCAACATTCTAAAACGATAATATCTGTATAAAATAAAGGAATAATAAATATAAAAATAATAAAAGTTCTGTTGTTTTCGATCACCTGTTAATGAGCAGTTTCTGTAAGACAAAGTTGAGACCTTGCAAATGAATCCTTTCTATCCTTTCTAGCAATTCCAACAAGATCACGATTCCCTCTAAGAAGAGATGTATCTCAATGGGATCATCCTGACTAAATAAGGGCTTTATTATTATTATTATTATTATTATTATTATTGTTGTTGTTGTTGTTGTTCTTGATGTTACTGTTGTTGTTTGGAAGGCTTTACATTTGCTTTAAGACTTAAAGTCCTACACTGAACGCTGTTTTTGAATCAAAAGGTACCTCAAGTATTAGTTGAAGGATGTACACACTTTGCAAAGCAGGTTATTGTAGATGTTTAATTTTTTTTCCATTTTTCATCAAATAGATGAATTAGGTTTTTTTGTTGAATTGTAACAAATGAATGTAAAATTAAAAAACTATTAATGTTTTAAAATTATTCACCATTATCTCGTTTTTTTTTTTTTTTTACATGACTGTAATTTTAACAGGGGTGTGTATACTTCGGGATTTGCTGTATGTTACATAGGTTTGTTCCTTCAAAATGTAAATTATTTTGCTAGATTTTTAAAGTTTTCTCAGATTATTGAAATAAAAAATAAAATTCTTAAAATAACTTTATTAAAAATGCACCACTACTTTGATGGCAGTAAAAGTAAAATAGTATTTATCCTAGATGCCTGCATTAAATTAAAACTGCACAAAAGCACTGATGCTTTCATTTTGATGAACAAGAGCACATCACCCCCATTAATACATCATTCATCTGTCTCATCTGATCAGGAATATGACTATGGAAAGATACATTTTTATATTTTATCTTTATTTTTATCTTTTTATTTATTTAGACACAGTACAACTTGTTATTTGTGTGTGGAATGAACACAAGGGGAAACTATGTTGCTCAGTTTGGATCTTCATCTGAAAATTTGAAAAATAAATTAAAATTAAAAATGTTTTAGATCCACATAAAAAGAGCTGGTAAACACACTTTGTAGCCCACTGCTTATTAATATGCAACACTGAGTGATGAGAGAAACCAATCATGCCTAATAGTTCTGATATTTATTTGTCGTTAAATAATGGGAGCTTTGACAGCAAGCTGGAAGATGAGACTACTCTCTTACTCAACAGAAACTATATATACCGTAGACTGCATAACAAAATGCTGCACTGTCATCGATATATGGAAGATACAAGACTGGGAACCACACCTAGAGAAATAAAAAGTTAGAAAGTCCGAAACACGAGATAATCTAACAATGAACGAGTATGAAGAAAGTAAAATATTAAGCGGAAAAATAAGTTGCTCCAATCGGATAAAACATAAAAACAGCTTTATGTTACATGAATAGAATCTAAGTAATTATTTTGTATTTGAGTAGATAAATATTTTTTGTTTTCGGAAATCATACAGTATAAGCCAAATTTCCCATTCATGGCATCTGTTCTCTTCCATAGCCGGTAATGTTGTACTACAGGAGCGGTGCTCGCGCAACCTATCTTGTTAAGGTAGGCGTGAACGTTGTTAGGAATAAGCCAATTGCCATTAACCACCGCCGCTCAACACCAATCAGAGAAGTATGTCTATTTCTAGCATGTTAGCTTAACCCTTTGCACATGGAAGACCATGTTGAAAGGGGAGCTGTGTTATACTGTATTTATTAAAGTCGTGTTTTTTATCATTCCAGCAAAAACTGTTTAGAACATGAAAAAGAAGCAGATCATAACAGAAGAACCAGCAGAGGTAAGAGCTGTCTGAATCACAGGTATTTAAACTGGGCAGTTGAGGAGCTAACTGACCCAAGTTAGTTGTGTGGTGCTGCTAAAATCTTTTATTTTTCCCCAGCTGGAGAACATTTAAAATATTTGTTACACATTTTCAGCTCATAAAAACTTTAACCTTTTTACTGGAGTACTGAATGTAAGTACAATCAATGTGAAAATGATACGACCTTGTTTTACAAACATAAGCTGTTGTATTGCAGTAAATAAAAATATTATGGACTGTTATTCAGTGTGTTTTGTGTATGTGTTTGTAAGTAAAAGTCTCAATGTATCCATTTCTACACAGTGTAACATGTATGATTAGGGCTTACAGTAAAAAAAAAAAAATCCAAAATTTAATTTCTCAGACAGTTACAAAATTGTCGTTTCCTCTCAAAGCTCCCAATATCCCTGTGGTTGGACACCTTATTTGAGGAGATTTTTTTCTTTCCACTTAACTTTCCATCAATATAACTGGAAACAGCACTCTTTGACCTGACTTTAGCAAAGACAACTTTCAAAGCTGTATACAAAAATCATCTTTTAAAGCTATATACCTCACTGTGTGTAATAATAATAATAATAATAATAATAATAATAATAATAATATTTGAATGATCTTTAGACTAGAATTACTGAAATAAAACGTTTTATCTTTAAGATACGTGTAAGTTAATCTGTTGTTTTGTCTCCAGATGCATCCATCCGATTTCTCCCATGATGACGATGATGAAGAGGAGCAACTTGATGCTCCTGTTAAACCCAAAAGAATCAAAGTCAGTGAAGAGGAGGAGGTGGTCTACCACCCAGTAAAACTGTCCAGGAATGATTTATATAGACCTCCAACAGCTGAGGAGCTAAATCACCTGAAAGAAGCTGAAAGCCTGTTCCATTGCAGCCTTCTTAAGATGCAGGTGAGACTCCTGTCCTGGATCTAGCTGTGGTCTCAGAGCTTGTTGTCCCATGTAGAAAATGGTCTTTCCAACACATTTTATACAAACGTAGGCAGTAATCTCTCCTGAGAATAAAAGAGACCTGCGTTTAAAAAGACTGAGGGCACTAACTTTCGATTCAATTCACTTCAGTTTTATTTATATAGCGCCAATTCACAACACATGTCGTCTCAAGGCACTTCACAAAGGGGTTTGGAATGGTGTAGGGTTGTTGGGGAGGTTAGATTAAACTACTGAGTGTTAGAGTTTGGCCATTTTAGACTGGGCTATGTGTAGGGGTACTAAGTAAAATAATACACTGATAAAGTTTGTCCATGTAGAGCCCACTGATGGCCATTGTTATACTAAAAACCACAAGGATTGGGGGTACCTCTCTCTGTCAGACTGATTATAACCATTGGAAAAGAGAAGGGGTCATACAGGTAGCAGGAATGGACGGTGTTTTTGCACCTCAACCATAACTGAGCCGGTTTAGGCTAAACCTGACTCCCCCTTACTCCATCCAACAGGGAGGGAAGAAGGCAGAATAGGGAGGAAGAAGAATAATTGTTGAGTGTTGTTTCCTGTTGCATTGTGTGAAAGGTGTGTAACTTTAAAATGGGCGAAGTCATTTCAAGCGAATCCTACAGATTTCAAGTCAGGTAAATACATTCCAATTAATCCTAACTATCGAACAGTGCAGTCAGATTCAGTTATTTATTCAAATCGGTTAAAAAGTTTTTCTATCTAAGGAAACCCAGCAGATTGCATCGAGTCAGTGACTTGCAGCATTCACTCCTCCTGGATGAATATGTAGCGACAGTGGACAGTCGCTAGTGTTGACTTTGCGACAGTGGAGAGGAAATACTGCCTTTTAACAGGAAGAAACCTCCAGCAGAACCAGGCTCAGTGTGAGCAGCCATCTGCCACAACCGACTGGGGGTTTGAGAGAACAGAGCAGAGACACAAAGAGAACAAAGAAGTACTGATCCAGGAGTCCTTTCTATGGGAAGGAAAAGTAAATGTTAATGGATGTAGCTCCTTTATTGGCTTCATCTAGGAAGAAAAAAACAGATAAACTCTGAGCCAGTTTTCAAGTTTAGAGTATAAAAGAGAGCACATACAGTTAGTCACAGTAAAAGCTCAGTCAGTACCTATGTCTAGAAGAAAAGTAGGGTTAAACACTGAAAGTATATAGATGTTTTATGCCTGAGGCCATGGTTCTAGGTGTTACATTGGATTCAGATTTAGGCTACCATTCCAATATAAAAAATAGATTTTTTTTTAATATAAGAAATATATCAAACAAGATGTGGACATAATTGTCCATACCTTTGTCACAAGCCAATTTCTGTTATTGTAATAACTGTTACTGGGCTGCCAAAAATGTCTATGGGGAAACTTCAACTTCAAATGGTGCGCCTAGACTGCTGACAACAACCAAGAGGAGAGACTTGAGGCTGCACTATATCGTCATCCCAATATAAGTGTGTGCAGTATTCATATTGCAAGGAACTGTTTGGAGTGCAACAATTGTTGGCTAATATATGTGTTATGAACTTGCATTTTACATGCTAATATAATATTTAGCTTGGTAGTCTCACAGCAGCAGATGGTCACATTGCACACAAATGACATTGCCCAAAATGCTATAGGTCACAGACATATGTGCGCAGACGCTGTTGCTCCAAGTCTATAGAGTGAATTATATCAGCAAAGAAAGGTTTTTTAAACGACTGACTGAAAAGGTCATTACAACAGAGTTAAATTTGTTATTTCATGTAATGTAATTATTTGTGGAAAAGCTGCATTTGATGCAATTTAAGTGTAATCTAGACTCTTAATCACCATTTATTCAAACGCAGTTCAAGATTAAACTTTTTTACCTTAACTTTTTATATGTAATTTTGTAATTTATTTATGTATTCATATATTTATTTATTTAAATAATTTTATTGCATTTTTGAACAATTTGAACAAATTCAAATTGTTTATTCCTACAAGCCTAAATATTCCATTTGAATGACTTCATTTTGGTGCCTATTATTTGAAGCACTTGAATCTACATTTGAATGTATGTACGTTTTTTTTAATAAATAAACACTTACTTTCTTGCACCTTTCACCAATAACAGATGGAGGAGCTGCTGAAGGAGGTTGCCCTGAGTGAACGGAAGAAACAGCAAATCGATTCCTTCGTGAAGACAGTCACCAAGCTGCTCGAGACTGTGCCGGCATCACCAGAGGTTGAGGTGTGTATTGTTGTAAGACGTGAGCTGCTTTCACAGTTAGACACAGAAGATTATCTCTGTCACGCCATCTCTGCATGTGGAACCAGGTTTGTCACACAATCTCTCACTCTGTGTTCAGGTGAGTGATCTGTCGTGGCTGTCTGGTGCAGTTAAGGTTCCTTTTCTCCTGGTGCCCAGAACAACAAAGGGCAGGTTCCACATGGCACCTCCAGCTTCCATTGATCTGATTGGGAGCTACCCGCTTGGCACCTGTATTAAACCGCACGTCAGGGTGGATCTCCTTGCCACAATCCCAGCTGTAAGTCATCCCTTAAAGCCTGGACATTGTTTGATGCTGTTTTTCATAATGGGTGTTAAAAAAAATGAATAAAAAATAAAACACTGGATTAATGTTAGCAATTGACCTTATTTTTTGCTATCAGGATATCCTGCACCCAAAAGATGTTTTAAACCAGAGGTATCCAAGGAAAAGGGCCCTCTACCTTGCAGGACTTGCCCAGCACCTGAAGTCTTCCCCTGACATCGGGACGATGCGTTATTCCTGCCTCCATGGGAACAGACTCCAACCAATCCTGCTGCTGACTCCCCCTGGTAATTAATTTTAAATGGACAGCTTAACACACCTTTCAAAATTTTATGATTTTGCTTGCATTGTATAGTAACTCAAAAAGGTCTGCGATCATGTGTGTTTTGATGGTCTGTTTTTTAGGCAAAGACTCTTCGAGTTTCACTGTGTGCGTTCATGTCTGCCCACCTCCTGGGTTCTTTAAGCCCAGTCGTTTTCACCCCCAGAGGAATAACATCAGGACAGAGTGGTATACTGGATTGCAGGCTTCCCACAGTGGTAAGGAGGGTATTTATGTAAATACAATATTTACATTTATCAACATCAACATTTATGTCATCTAATCACCAGCAAACCTTTTTTTCCCCTGATTGTTAGTAATCAGTATGTTAATAAGTTCAGATTTGTTTAGCCATTTTTGTTTCATGTTTGGGAAAAGTAATACAACTTCAGGGCATTTTAAAAGCAGGAAAATGGGTGAACAAGTTTGAATGTATTGCAGATTTTCTTCTACCAGGGTCAAAATTGTACATTATGCTCAAATGCACCAGTACCACTGGCAGCAAAATAGGCACACAGCATGATGCTGACAACACCATGCTTTCACGATAGTTCTTGTGGCCAAAAAGCTCTAGCTTTGTCTTGTCTGACCATAAAGCTTTTTTTCCAGGAGGCATCAGGCTTGTCTGTGTGCATAGCTGTAAATTTAAGACTAGCTAGAAGGTGTCTGTTTTGGAGCAGAGGCTCATTTCTTGGTCAGTAACCACACAGTAAATGTTAAATTCCAGTAGGACAATGATCCCAAACACATGTGAAAACTGATTTTAGAACTGATAAAGCAGACTAACAATAAGCTTGTTTAACCAACTACGCAAACAATAATTATCATTTTTATGTGAAGAATGGTCAAAGATTCTTATTCTGCCAGAACCTTGTTGATCGTGATGACGAGTGAGTGATTAATCTTAAACTTGGCAAAGATCTGAATAATATTAGAGCCAGCACGTGGTCATTACAATTTGTTTTTTACAGCATTCCTGTAGGATATGCATGTGAACTTTTGGCCAGAAGTGTTTATGCATGTCCGTACCCCATGTGTATAATCTGAAGTGTTATGTTTTGTTTGATTTCAGAAAGCAGTGAACCTCCAACTCCTCACTACAACAGCTCTGTTTTGGGAGATTTATTGCCCAGGGCTCACCTCCAGTTTCTTTCCGCCATCCGCTCCCAGTGCTCAGCTTTCTCTGATGGAATAACTTTGCTTAAAGTGTGGCTTCATCAAAGAGAGCTGGATCAGGTAGACAGCTTGCAGTAGATTGTTTAGATCTTTTTACATATTTATGCAAGCCGTTACACCCCTATTTCTGTCAAAATGTCTTTTAGGGCACTGGTTGTTTTAATGGATTCCTGGCCTCCATGCTCTTGGCTTACCTGCTGATGACCCACCGAATCAGTAACACCATGACAGCCTATCAGCTGCTTCGTAACAGCTTGAATTACCTAGGTACAGAGAGTAGTAGCATAGGTCCATGAACCTGGCTTCTGAGATCAGCATTTCACCGGCAAAAAAATTGTTAGGAATACTCAGCTCTGCTTTACCTTTTAGCATCTACAGACCTGACTGTGAGTGGGATAAGCTTAGCCAAGGATCCTGATTCCACAGCTGTGAGTGAACCAACTCAAGTGTGAAACAGTCCACTTGTGCGTTAAATTTATTTTTCTAAGACTTTTACTTACTAACATATAATAAATTAATATTTTCTTTTTCTTTTTCATGCAGCCATCTCTTGTAGAGTTCCACAATGCTTTCCAGGTTGTGTTTGTTGACCCTTCAGGACATCTTAACATGTGCGCTGACATGACTGCTTGTACCTACAAACAGGCAAGTACTGTTAAAACCAACAGTTGGTTTAAATACAATGTTTGTGCACAGTGACATTAAGCAATCTGTTTTGACTTGTTGATGTCCAGTTGCAGCACGAGGCATTTGTTTCAATGCAGTTCTGGGACGACCCAACAGTAGACGGCTTTCACTGCCTCCTCATGACTCCCAAACCAATGATCAGGACAAGCGACCATGTCTTCCAGTATGTTTGAGTTCTTCTAATACAGCCCATCTACAGTGCCTCACAGAAGTGCCCATGTGGAGTTTTTTCACAGTTAATCACATTATAATCACAACCACCATTCAATTCAGTTGGGTTGAAATTAATTCTTTCATTCAAAATATGAATGAATTAATAGTTCAGCACCTAAACATTGTGAATAATGCTCACCACTACAGCATGAACGAGGTTCCATTGATTTAACATATTTTGTCTGATGTTCATGTAGTTTATGATGGCATTTAGCAATTAGCATATCAATGTTCTCAAAGTGAGCTTGTGCTTCTGGGCTGCTTTGTGTCTTATGCAAGGCACAAAGCAGCACATCAGTGCCCTTAATTGTCCACCTCTGGATGTGATGGCCATTTTCTTCTAGATGAAAACAAAGCAGTGATTCTTTTTTTTTTTTTTTTATGTTTTTATTTTTAATCTTGATTAACGAAAAAGCTGTTTTGTAAAACCCCCACTCAGGTTATGTGACTTGGTGAAGCTCCAGGCTAGCTGTAAGAAACAGAACCTGCTCAGCGAGTTAATGGACCACAGCGGAAATTATTTCCTTACTGCGCTTCCATTTATCCTGTCACTGCTCCAGCAAGGGCTCGGCCAAAGGATTCGCCTCCTCACCCACTCCCTGTCTCCTGACCCTGAGGTTGTACAATTCTTTAAATCTGATCTAGAAAAACAAAGTTTATAAAATAGGCTTACAGGTTTTTTATTTTATTTTATTTTTTATTTTTTTATTTCTTTAAGTGGTCTGTGGAGAGCGAAGCCCCGAAGTACAAGGCTCAGCCTCCCCTTTCTTTTGGTCTGCTCCTAAATCCAGAGCTAGTGGCTTCTGTCCTGGAAAAAGGTCCACCTGCAGACAGCCCCAAGGTAGCGTCCCTTTTTTGTTTTTAATTTGCAAGTAATTTATTCCCTACTGAGGCTAAAGAGTTATGTTCATTTTGTCACTACTAAGGATAGAGTTTAGCTGTTGCTACACTGATTTTTGAAAATAAATTATTAGCTTTCTGAGTGTTTGGGTTAGGTTAGTAAAAATGAAAAAAATCAGATACATTACAAAATCCTATAATAATTATAATAACATTTTTTACATTTTCTACTGAGGCTAAAACCATATGTAGAATAATTTGCATACATTTTTATGGTGTAATTTGTTAGTTTCTTTTAAACTACATCTGACTTGTTAACTTTAAAAAGAAGAACCCAGTGTGCTGTCTCTCTGTCAGGCGGCTGAGTTTCGTCAGCTGTGGGGCTCTCGCTCCGAGCTGCGTCGCTTTCAGGATGGTGCCATCACTGAGGCGGTGCTGTGGGATGGAAAGAGCGCGTACCAAAAGCGGCTGGTCCCCAAACAGATCATCACACACTTGCTGCAGCTGTACGTATTTGCCGTTGATGGGGCTTACAGAAAGACTACAGAAATGACAATAACCACTGGTAGAAAGACAGCTGTTGATATGACACATTTCTCGCTGTTAATAAGTCAGATAAACTGTGTAAGGTTAAGCCCAAAATTATTCATACCTCTGGCAGATTTAGATTCAATGTAATCTTTTAATTTTACCGACATGTTTCTTCTGACTGGAAGTAGTATTAATCTTTAGGTGTGGTCCAGTTAGAACCCTGAGTCTGTAGAGAGAAAGATTAGGGTGATGGCAAGGAGGCCTTCCAACCTCAAAGACCTGCAAAAGGCTGGTCAGCAATTATAAGCAGGGCTTGGTTGTTATAATGCTGATGAAGATTTTTGTGTTGATTATTGATAATGGTAAAAAAAAAATTGTGCCTTTTTGTTTTCTTAAAAACAGATGTTTATATACTGCTTTTACATAGTTTCCTTATCTTTTGAGAGATACCTGTCTCATTTCCTTTCAGAAGCCAACTTCTTGGCTGAAAGAAATTGAATTTAAATCTAAATCTGTCATGGTTAGGGATAATTGTCACCTTAACTATATTATAATACTAGAAACAAGCGATGATTTTTCTTTTCTGTAGTTTTTATCCTCATTTGTAAGATGCAGTCTTGTCCATGCTGCAGTCAGATTAAGATTCAGCTTCTATCGTCTATCAAAGGGATTGTTTTGGAGTTTTTGAAGTGATGTTCCGTGAAGTTATTTGTAATTGTTCCCTTACCTTTGGTTGAAAGGTGTCATTTCACAGTGAGTTGAAAAAAAAAAAAAAATCCCCAGAGCGAAAAAGGTTAACAGCTATTGAGAAAGGGCCCCCTATTTTTATTAAATATCTGTTAAAAACTACTCAAACTAAAAATATAAGTGAGATACAGAACAATGTTACTGGAAAAAAAAAAATACTTTGATGAGAGAACGTTGTAAAGCTCCTCGCTGTTTTCTCAGCCAAATAACTTCTGTTTCAAATGAAATTGCATCGCTGTTGGCCGTTGTGTGCGTCAGTCAGCCTGATCAACTGATCATGGGTTTGCCTGGATAATATACAAACAACTATGTGACCTGTAAAAGCACAGGAACATATTATTTTCATTGCTGTTGCACAGATGACAGCCTTTTGCAAAATCCAAAAGCTTACTTCACTCTTGAGTGGACAAGTTGCAGCGGATGAAGCAGATTGATGCAGCTGGCAGCAGAGTGTTGTTCTGCTGATACAACAGCGACAAACTCCATGATGGTTTCTTTCAAAGAAGGCAGATAGTTAATATTTGCTAATGTTGCATTATATCTGAATGACATAGACCTTTTCAGTTCTTAAACAATTCAGCAACCATGACACTCTTTAAAAACATTTTTTTTGACATGAATTTAATTCATCTTAACTGGGGGGGGGTTAAAACAAAAAAAAGAGGATTAGCTTGTGTCATAAAAAAAAAATGTTCTAAACACAGACTATGAGATCATAAGTACAATTTTCACAAAATTCTGACTTACATTAACTTTCTCATAGTTTACTTGCAGCAGCTCACTCATGCCCTGTGTCATCTCTGTCCTTTTCCTTCCGGTTTTTGCAACAGCAATTCAGTGTATACCTGCCAAGCCATAGTGATGCATTTCTGTTCACAAACACTATAATGTTTACATGTTCTGGGCTGAGCCTTGTTCTCATCGTTGCAAAGCGTTGCCCCGCATCTTACAATAAAGACGGGAGCCACACGCCTGGTGTGGACAAAAACTGTTTTGCTAGAGTAACCAATTTTGGAAACCTCGACCCATTCAGCTCCCACCAGTCGAGAGGGTTTATGTCGAGCGAGGGAGTGATGTCTCTCAAGTAGTAATCTACCTGAGTCTCCGTGGCGTAAGAGGAACTGTAGTTGTCTCCTAGAAGCAACGCCATGGTGTTTTTGGTGTCGCTTGTTGTTTTCTAAGGTGTGGCCATCTGGCTGACGTCAGGTGTGACCTGGTACTCCTGCTGTTCATCTTTAGGGGTAGCTGTAATGGCATCCAGGTTTGAAACAAGCTCATGCAGCTTAAACTTTGCAGCCAGTCTCTCCGTTGGTGTCAGGAAGCTGAAGTGCTTGTGGCGAGGATCCAGCATAAAGGCGATCAGAGCCAGTTTGGAAGCCAAATCTCTGGAGTCGACCTGTCAATAGTGAAATCATTTAACAATTGTAAATAATTTGCATAGGTTAAAATGATTAAGAGATTTAAAGATAGAATACCTCCATGTAATGTCTTGGAGACGTCTGCACTTTAAGCTTGAAACTCACGACTTGTTGAACATCATTTTTTTTTTGGAACAAGATGCATCTGAAACTGCAAGCTGCGACATTGTGGCAAAGCAAGAGCTGTAGTCCCAGGTTACCGGGGCAACTCCATGGTTTGATGTTTTTTTTTTTTTGTTGCTATCCACACATGCAGAAACTTTTCCTGCAATCCCCCAGGCCTGTGTTGTACTCAAAAGCTTCTCTGAGACACTCTACATAGTAAGTTGCCCGCCTAATGACAGCTGGTGTGTATGGAGCCAGCTGACTTTCCCTGCCAGTCCTCTGTTATGAAAGAACAGGAAACTGTAATGTACTTCTGAAATGGCAGAACTGTCCAGAAATCAGCAGTGAGAGCCACTTTCTCAACTTTAGCCAGCTGCATCCTAAGATCTGTTGCCTTGTCATTATAATTGCATTCCATTCTGCGTTTGATCTCATCAGCAGATGGCTCATTATATTTGTGCACAATGCACTTTAAAAGCTCCCTGAAGCCATCAACCACACCGATGGGAAACATGTCCTTCTCTATCATCCTAGTGATGAGTTCAGTTAAACTTAAACTGTGGGTTCTCTGTATGTTTGTTTCTAATTTGGGACATCATGCTGGTCGTGCTGCTCATGTATTTCAGCTTAGTGTCGCAAAGTTTGCAGTGGACCTTCTCGTCTACTTTGACAAAAACGTCCCACACGGAGCTCCGCTTGTTTCATTTCCTGTCTGGGGTTTCTCTCTCCGAACTGGTGGCTGCAGCGGTGTCCTGCATCGCTTCTGGGCTCTTTCCTCTTCGGTGTCCAGAGCGGTCCAAGTCGCCGACGTCTGTTCCCGGTCTCATGGGAGAATGGTCACGTGGTGCTTTGCGACCATGTGGTGCTGGTGGCACAAGCTTCGCATCCAGTTGTGCGCTTCATCCTTTAAATAAGAATTTAATGGCAACGCCCTCCCTTACTGTTTTAGACGGCTGACAAACAAAGGAGTAAAACGTTCAAAGCAATTTTATAAACGAAATTTGTGTTAATACATTGTATTTAAATATGAACAGCAAAGCCTTTTTGTTTTATTTTCCTTTCAGACACGCAGATATCCCAGAGTCCTGTGTGCGATTTGTCGGGACCATGGTAGATGACGTCATTCTAACGGGAAATGAGGTAAATTGTGAAGATCTAACATATTTTCTTACTTCAAAAGCTTTAAAGAGTATTTCAATTCAGTTTTATTTATATAGCGCCAATTCACAACACATGTAATCTTAAGGCACTTTACAAAGTCAATTCAGTCAAATTATACAAATTTCAAGTCTGGTACATACATTCCAATTAATCCTAACTATCAAACAGTGCAGTCTGATTCAAAAGTTTTTCTATCTAAGGAAACTCAGTTTCCCAAAATCACTACTTCAAGATGAGCATGTAGAGGCAGTGGACGTTCACTTGCATCGACTTTGCAGCAATCCCGCATACTGATCATGCATGTAGTGACAGTGGAGAGGAAAAACTCTCTTTTAACAGGAAGAAACCTCCAGCAGAACCAGGCTCAGTGTGAGCAGCCATCTGCCACGACCAACTGGGATCTGAGAGAACAGAGCTATAAAATAAAATGTTTTATTTCGACTCATAAAATTTGTTATTTTTTACTTGACCAGTAAAATGTTTTTATAGTGCACTTTTCACAGGTTAAAAAAAAACAAACAAAAGAAATACAAAGTGCTTAGCAGAAGATAACAGAAACACACACAGAACAATGCAAATGCCTTATTTTTGGAAGGCTTGCCCTTTGTTGTACTGGTTTTCCTTTTTGAAAGCAAGAAGTCCAATTGTATTGTGTTTACTTGAGTATGGCTTTATTATTATAATAATAATAATAAAATATTGAAATGCACACAACATTATGGGTGACATACCAGAGTTCCAAAGAGGACAAATTGTTGGTGCACGTCTTGCTGGCATCTGTGACCAAGACAGCAAGTCTTTGTGATGTATCAAGAGCCACGGTATCCAGGGTACTGTCAGCATACCACCAAGAAGGACGAACCACATCCAACAGGATTAACTGTGGACGCAAGAGGAAGCTGTCTGAAAGGGATGTTCGGATGCTAACCCGGATTGTATCCAAAAAACCTAAAACCACGGCTGCCCAAATCACGGCAGAATTAAATGTGCATCTCAACTCTCCTGTTTCCACCAGAACTGTCCGTCGGGAGCTCCACAGGGTCAATATACACGGCCGGGCTGCTATAGCCAAACCTTTGGTCACTCATGCCAATGCCAAACGTCGGTTTCAATGGTGCAAGGAGCGCAAATGTTGGGCTGTGGACAATGTGAAACATGTATTGTTCTCTGATGAGTCCACCTTTACTGTTTTCCCCACATCCGGGAGAGTTACGGTGTGGAGAAGCCCCAAAGAAGCGTACCACCCAGACTGTTGCATGCCCAGAGTGAAGCATGGGGGTGGATCAGTGATGGTTTGGGCTGCCATATCATGGCATTCCCTTGGCCCAATACTTGTGCTAGATGGGCGCATCACTGCCAAGGACTACCGAACCATTCTTGAGGACCATGTGCATCCAATGGTTCAAACATTGTATCCTGAAGGCGGTGCCGTGTATCAGGATGACAATGCACCAATACACACAGCAAGACTGGTGAAAGATTGGTTTGATGAACATGAAAGTGAAGTTGAACATCTCCTATGGCCTGCACAGTCACCAGATCTAAATATTATTGAGCCACTTTGGGGTGTTTTGGAGGAGCAAGTCAGGAAACGTTTTCCTCCACCAGTATCACTTTGTAACCTGACCACTATCCTGCAAGAAGAATGGCTTAAAATCCTTCTGACCACTGTGCAGGACTTGTATATGTAATTCCCAAGACAAATTGACGCTGTATTGGCCGCAAAAGGAGGCCATACACCATACTAATAAATTATTGTGGTCTAAAACCACAATAACTATTAATATTATAGATAACATTAACTCTAATAAGTTAATACTAATACCAGTATTATATTTTTGTTCAAGGTTATCTTACTTTAAGAATCTCCTACTGGCCTAATTATGACATTGCTTTAATGGTGCCATTGCTAATATTTTTATTTGGAGTGCTTGATGATTCACACTGGAATATTTGTAGCTCTGATAATGCGTATCTTTACCTTTTTAGAAAAACGGGACTACATTATGAGATATCAGATATTGACTTTATTACTATTATTGTTATCATTCATTATTTTTAGGAATACTATAATTAAAAATAAAAAAGTGAAACTTTAACTATAACTAATGTCCACAAAATATGTGGATGGTAAATCGGAAATATATTTTTAAAAATAATTGACTTTAGACATTTTAACATTTTCTTTTTTCAGACTGTTTAGGCAGTTGATTAACAAGTTAACTAATTTTTAAACAGCTAAATCAGCAAGGCCAATTTAATTTTTTTTTTTTTTTCTAAAAGTCAGATAGAGCAATGTATGCAAATGAGGCAAAACAAAAAAAAATCTGGGAAACCTGTTTTGGTCGTTGCTTTTGCATTCGACTAGCTGGAAAATCCAGTATATATCTTAGTTCAAGAAAGTGTTTACGATTTGCTAAAGAGTAAAAACTATTTAACAGAAATATTGTGGTTGCATCTTTTTAACACAATTATCCTCTTTTTTTTTTTTCATTTAATCTGATTTATTTAAACCCTGTACATTATGTTCCTTAGGTGCCCACTACAGGCGAGGAGGAGAGTTTAGTCGTAGTGCAGTCTTACGATGATCTGAGCAGGAAATTGTGGAAACTGGAAGATCTGCCACTTTCCATTACTGCAGTGCAAGGTGCCCACCCTGCCCTTAGATACACACAGGTAACGCCTAAAGTGTACTTTCAATAAACACGTTTTTGTTTTGTTTTTAAAGTTTAGGTAAATTTTGCTACCCCAACGGTTCTAACTGTTGATCTTTGCTTGCCAGGTCTTTCCTCCAGAGCCAGTGAAGCTTGATTATTCCTTCTTTGACAGAGGGAAGGCTTGTAGGTCTTTGTTACCAAAAGAAGGCAAGCCCTGTCCACATTATATCACTCCTATAACAGGTACGTGCAGTTTTTTTTCATTTGTGCCTTCATTGTTAGTTATGAGTGTCTTCAGACATAAACATAACTTGATTTCTTGTGATTAAACATGAGTTTTCTGTATCAGGTAATATTTGTCCCATATTTACAGTTCTGTGAAAAAGTATTCATATCCCTTGAGTTTTTTTCACACTTTGTTAAAAATCAAATTGGATTATAGCATATTTTTGTGTTATAATGACCCATATGTAAATAAATATGGGGTAGGGCTTGAAATTTGTTTTTTACCCTCATCATCCATCCAATCTGATTGAGCTGAAGCTAATTGACAACGAAGAATGGGCAGGTTTCTAGAATTACACAGCTGCTATAGCAACCCCAAAATCTTGAAGGTGTAATGGCAGTGAAAGGTTTCTATAATGTATTGACTCAGGCGAGCTGAATGCAAATGCACACTACACTATTTTTTTTTTTTAAGAAAAAACATTTAAACATCTACTGTGTGTTGGTCTACCACATAAAACCCCAGACAACACACTGAAGTCTGTGGTTATGTAAAAATGTGATGAAAAAAACAAATGCAAGGGATGTGAATACTTTTGCAAGTCACTGCAGTTTTACAATCCCATATGCTCATGTTTTTTGTTCTTGCAGTCATTTGTCACATGGAAGGGAGTGGCAAGTGGCCTCATGACCGAATTGCAATTCGCCATATCCGAGCTGCCTTTCACATCAGCCTGGCAGAGTTGCTCAAAAAGCACCACAACTATACCTGCAGGCCCTGCCCCACTCACTTAGATGTGTGGAAGGTATACATATATATATCATAGTGATTTGTCATGTACATCTTGCTTGTAAAGTTGTAATTAAACTATATCTTACCTGGATATCATCACAACCTAATGTGGTTTAATAGTCGGCTTCAGTTGGTTTTTAAGCACTTGTTTTCATTTCCCTTTGCTTTCAGGAGGGTTTGGTGTTTCGGATCCAGGTGGCTTACCACCGTGAGCCTCAGGTGCTTAGGGAGAGCGTGAATGCTGAGGGCCTCCTGGTTGTGAGGGACAACGAGGAGGCTCAGGCTCTGGAGATGGCCACTATTCACAAGCCTCTCCTAACAAGCACTTTGCATGGGTACATTTGAGCTTATGTGTCCTGAGTTTAGAAGTTTTTTATGAGTTTTTTTAAATCTTTTTAAATGTTTCATATTGGTTATATGTAATTTGTTTTTCCCTTTTTGTCAGACCTGTTTACTATTACTGTCAAGTTTTCATTTTTTCTTCCAATTTCTTCACTATTGTGCTTGCTTTGTTGTTGTTTTAAGTCTCCAGCAGCAGCACTCATGTTTTGGAGCCGTGTGTCGGATGGCTAAGCGCTGGCTCGCGGCTCAGCTCTTCAGCGAAGACATCACAGAAGACACAGCGGATCTGCTAGTGGCATCGCTTTTCCTGCATCCTGCTCCCTTTAGTCCTCCAAGGTAAATACTAATTCTGCTTTTTAATCATCGGTCTAACTCATGGAGGGCACATTTCCCAGCATATAGCTTGTTTTGTTCAGTAGGTCATGTGAAGGATTTTCTCCCTCTTCCTCAGCTCTCCCCAGGTGGGTTTCCTCCGGTTCCTTCGTTTGCTCTCTGCCTTTGATTGGAGGAACAACCCGCTGGTAGTCAACCTCAACAACCAGCTCACAGGCAGGTTTTCCCTCACACACCCCCTTTTCCCAACCTCTGTAAAACACAAACAAGCGCCTCCTGGCCGTTTTCTGTTCAACATCCTGCCTGATATGAGCTGCCGTTTCTATGTCAAGTTGAATTGTTGTTCACCTCTCTGTCACGTGCAGCCGCAGAGTACACCGAGATCAAGAATGACTTCATGGCCTCCAGAGAGTCTCTGCCCGTCATGTTTATAGCAACGCCTAAAGACAAAAAGCTGTCTTTGTGGACCAGACGAGCGCCCAGCGTGCAAGTAGGCAAAAACCAAAATGCAGTAGCACATTTGTTGGCTTTTATAAAAAAGAAATGAGTAATGCCAAACTGGATACTTAAAATGCATCTGTATATATTCAGTTATTTTCACATTGTTTACAGTGTACAACATCTTCATTAGACTCTTAAATATGCCTAGAATCATAAACAACGATGGAGAAAGGAGTTGCATGTCCTGGGAAGTGAGCAGTCACATAGTTTTCCAATCCTGGATCCTTTTCTTAAAGCACACTGTTCTCCTGGATCACACTGAAAATATAACACAAGTTAGCAAAATGCTCTACGGAAATGATTAGTTAATACCTTTTGAGTGCATTTTAATTGGATTTGTTTGTGTCATTGCTTACCACAGGTAGAAAGCTGTTTTTTTTCCTCAGAGCTGGAAATTGACTGTTCTGAAGTCTTTCCAAAACCTGGTGTAAATCATTGATCTACAAAACCAGATTTAAATCATTTATTGGACATTTAAGCATGAAAAAGATTACTCCCCTCTTCATAATAACAACAGTAACACCAACATAATAAGTGTCTAATAAAACCACTTATTGTTTGATAGCCTCACTTGTAGCTTACCAGCTGCCTTTCATTGCCATCCTCTGTTGTTGTGAAGTAAGTTAAATATTTTGTTTTGTACTCCTCTGTTTGGGTCTGAGCGTAGCTGTAAAAGAGTCCAGTGGCACAAAGTTGCATGTAAAAGAGAAGCACACACCAGCCTCCCATGGTGACCCAGATAGGTTTCCTGTGCTCTCCAACCTTGACCCTTTAACAATCGCAGTCTTAATAACAAGGCTGTCTTTTTATACTGCTTGCAAAAAGCAGGACCTTAGGGCTGTGACGCGCTAACAGAGACGTCACTGTGAGGAAACCATGACTTAGCTTGTTCTGACCAGCATGGGTACGGTATCCTCATCTAATGCTGGTCTGAGTTTGCAGAATATCTCTGTTAAAAGGTATGGCAGTTTATCCTTTTTTTACTGTCTAGACCTCTCCCTGGAACTGCAGTGTTAATTGCATATGTATGTCTGCAATATTTGGAATTGTGTTTATAGAGCGATATATTCTAAGTGTCTTTCTATTTATTTTGATAAATTTATTATGATTATGTCTTGCAGCTATTGAAAGTCAATAATTCTCAGAAAATGTGAATATTGCATAAGGGCTATTAAAAACATTTTTCATACTGAAAACTTAAAACTGGAGCTTTGAGAGGATTTTTAACCAAACCATTTAATTGTTTGGGGAAGATGCACAAGGCGTGGACTGCTTCTGGAGTCAGTATTTCCTGACACAAAAACGTATCCAGGATGCTACAAATGTTGAAAACAAGCTCATCTGCTGGTGTTGGTCCATTGTGTTTTATTATGTCAAAGGTCATGACACTCCATGCTTCCTTCTGCTGACAATCTTTATGTAGATGCTGATTTTATTTTCCAGCAGGGCTTGGCAACTGTACACACTGCCAAAGGCACCAATATACAGATTAATCACTATGGTATCAATGTGCTTGATTGACCAGTAAACTGACCTGACCTAAGCTGTATTGTCAAGAACTTGAAACATCAGACCAAACAGTGCCGACAAGCTAAAGGCCGCTGTTAACGCAACTTCAGCTTCCAGACCACCTCAGCAGAGCTACGCAGGCTCATTTTTTTTTCCTTTTTTGTAATGAATCTGTAGAATACGTGAGTTTCAGGTTTTAATTGATTTTCTAAAATAACTTTAATGATATTCTAATTTACTGGGATGCACCTGTGCCACCTCTAATTCTCTATGATAGTTTTACATGGAATTTAAACCCAAAAAGTAAATGAAGGGGAGCACATCCCAAATTTTCATCCTCATACAAGCATGTAGCACAGTAATACTGTTATGAAACACCGTCTTTGTGAGAACTGAAAGCTGGTTACGTATGTGCAGAAATTTAATAGATTTAAAATAATGACAAATATAAAGATGTGCTTGTTCGTATATTGCCAAAAGTTTACGGTCACCAGTCGTCGGATGCAGTGGTGTAAAGCATGCCGCTACTGGACTCTAGAGCAGTGGAGGCACGTTCTCTGGAGTGGCAATTCAAGTCTGGGTTTGATGATTGGCAAAGAACGGCACCTCTCTGACTGTATTGTGCCAAGTGTAAAGTTTGGTGGAAGGGGGATTATCCTGTGGGGTTGTTTTTTACAGGAGCTGGATATGGCCCCCTAGTTTCAGTGAAAGGAACTCTGAATGTTTCAGGATACCAAGAGATCTTGGACAATTTTATGCTCCCAACTTTGTGGGAACAGTTTGGAAATGACCCTTTCCTCTTCTAACATGACTGTGCACCAGTGCACAAAGCAATTTCCATAAAGACATGGATGAGTTTGGTTCGGAGTCCTGACCTCAACCCGATAGAACACCTTTGGGATGAACTAGAGTGGAGACTGATAGACAGACCTCCTTGTCTAACATCAGTCTATGACCTTACAAATGTGCTTTTGGAAGAATGGTCAAAAAAATTCCCATGAACGCGCTCCTAAACCTTGTGGACAGCCTTCCCAGAAGAGTTGAAGCTGTTCTAGCTGCAAAGGGTGGACCAGCATCATATTGAACCGTGTGGATTAAGAATGGGATGTAACTTAAGTTCATATGCGAGTCAAGGCAGGTGAGCAAATACTTTAGGCAATATAGTGTATGTTTAAAGTAGATAAAATAAAATCCCTCTAAATCTGTTGTCAGATTGTTCAGATTGCACACCCAGTTTACTAGCAAACTGACTCAGATGTGCCCACCTGACTTGAACCTGATCAGGGGTTTTCAAAACAATGAAGAACTTTTTCGTATTTGAATGTCTCTGCAGTTTATTTGAGGCACCACTAGGGGGAACCAATGAAGGAATTATTCAGCCTATGAGAAATCTTTGCTTCTCAAGGTCACAACATTAAATACCTCATCTGTTTTAAACATATGGTATATTTAGCTAAAACTAAAATATTTATTTAGATGAAATTAGGTTTTACCTGTCTTAGAAATAAAAATGACTTTTGATATTGGTTTTTATGGGTCGAAGTATTGCTTTAAAAAATATTATTGAGGGAGACAATGTTTATTATTCTGCTAAAACATCGCACACTAATGGTTTTCAAAATGCATATATTGGTTTGATTCCAGGGGTGCATTTTACATTTATTAAGCGTTGCAATTTTAAGTGTCACTCGGCTAAGTAAAATAGGATATAATAAAACAAACTGCAATGCAATGACCATTATGATGTTGATCGTTATTACATCTTCAATATGAATACATCAAATAATCCTTACAATTGTTTTCTTTAATAAGATGTATTATTCCATGTGAGTTTCAGATAATTGTCATATTTGAGTGCAAATTAATTCTTATTAAAGCGACACTGATAATAAATATAAATCACTAGGTTGAAATTCTTTAAAGTGTAGAAAGTTAGTTTTTCATTTGATTTCAGATGCTTCAGCGTGCAATGATGGTGGCTGCTGAAAGCCTTAAAGTACTGGAACATCAGCTGATGGATGGCAGCCAGATGCAGGATGTGAGGGTGGGTAAAAACTGCACCCCTCTTAAATAGTTATTTGAATTGACGAGTTATAACTAGATACCACACCCTCTTAATGCCTGTGTTTTAGGTCATTATGCGTCCTCCACTCGATGCCTATGATGTTTTGATTCACCTGAACCCGAAGCAGGTTCCTCTGCTCAGACATGCTGTGGACCCTCCAGCTGTCTCTTTTAGCAGGGGAGTGATTGCTGAAAGTGCAGCCCAGCCCGGAGGAGCTCTGCCTGTCATCGACTACAACCCTGTCTCTCTCTACCTGACAGAGCTTAGAGTGAGTCCTGCTCTGGCTTGCACAACTGTTTACATCCTTTGAATTTCAATGTTTCCTTGGAGATGTTAGAGATATAAACACCTTTTGACTTCAATTAATGTAGCTATTCATGTATAATGGGTGGTGTCTTTAGCAATTCCATTATGGCTCTGGCTTTTCTGGGTCGTTGTCCCTCCGGGAGGTGAGTCCATGCCCCTGTCACAAGTCCTGCAGCATCCAGCAGGTTGACAGTAGTCCTGTCAATCGACTCTCCCAAATGAGCTGTGGATCTCTGCAGCTCCTCAAGAGTTACCATGAGACTCTTGCCTGCTTCTGTTATCTGTTAATCCTGTCCTTGCTCAGCTTGTTATTTTAGGTGTTAAAGTTTAGGTTTGCAGTTTTGAACTACTCTTGCCACTGATGAATGATTGAACAGAACTATATTTATACTGACATTAAATAACACACATTTATTCAATTTGCTAATTAGGTACTTTCTGAAGGCAATTGGTTGCACTGGATTTTATCATTTTCGGTCTACAATACAAATAGATTGTTTTTTGTGGTGTTCTGTCTTATGAAAATTCAATAGAATACTTGGTTGCATCTTGCCAAAATTAAAAAAGGTTTAATGGGTGTAATTACCTTTTTTAATACTTTGCGGGAACCCAAGTGCGATTTTCAGTAGTACTTTTCTGACTTCATGCATAAAACACCTGCCAGTTTCCTTTCAATAAAGAATGATACCACATTTTTGAATGTTTTAGTTTTGTAGGAAGTATGAGATACTTTCTACCCACATTTCTTAATCTAATTCACTTTTTTCCAGGATGCATTTGGAGACCTGGCCCTCTTCTTCTGTGATCCATATGGTGGAACAGTGATCTCAGTCTTATGGAAACCTAAAGCTTTTGTCCCTGCACCTTTTAAAGTAAGTATCCTGTCATTAACAAGTAACAGTATTATCTTTGTATTAAAACTTCCACCCCTCCTGACTTCTTAAATTTCCTCTCAGACGTCACAGATGGCTGCTCGAAGCGTGGAGGTGACAGGGGAGGAGGTAAAAACCATTCCCAATGTGGAAGCAATCCTGGAAGATTTCCATGTAATGGGAAAGGGCTTGGTCAAATCGGTGGAAGCAAGAACCGAGAAATGGATGCTTTAGACTGACAGACCAATTTTTTTTTTTTTGTTCTTTTGCAGGTCTTTTCTTAACATGACATTTCACTAGAGAGGCTAAATTGACAATAGGATTTAATGCCTTAAAACCAGAAACATATAAATGAATGTTGACTATGTCCTTAACAGCTGATAGTAGTAGTAACTGCATTGCTTAAAAAGACAACATACATGTTTGTTCTTCTAAGGCTGTTTTGTGTTTTAATAAATTTAATCGACTTTTTGGCTTTAAATGAGATTCTTGTCATTATATAAAATTCTTAACATGTTTTAATTCCATATGACACATTATAAATCCAGATTGTCCACATTTATAATTCCTGGCACACAGCGTGGGAAAATTTTTTTACAGTGTGCAGTAAGTGCAAAGAGGGCAGTGCAGTCGCATAAATAAACATTTAGATAGAAAAATCTTACTTGCTAATTCCAGGTCTTCCTTAAGCTCTCTACAAAAATTCTTTGGACACCGCTTCTGATCATTATTTTCATTCTTCTGTCAGAAGTCCTGAGGAGAACCTGGTCCGGGATGTTTTTTTTTTTTATGTGAACTGATGTTTCCTCTTCTATGTCATGAACCAAACTTAGGCAGCAGGATTGCTTTTTAGATACAGCCTTCAACCTGAGCTTTTTGCACAAACTTTGGTTCAATTTTTCAATACTTATTCTCATTCCACTTTATTATTCCCACACATTAATACTGTTTTGATTTCTTTGTATATGTATATTATTACCTACATAAGAAATTAATTTTATGTCAATAGCCCCATTAAAAACGTACTTTCATAGACAAGCATTGAGATTTTCAATATTTTCCCTACTCTGTGTCCCTAACCTTTATCTCATTTTTGATCTTTTGCTTTTTATTACTTGGCTCACCGATCACTCACTCATCTTGAAGCGTGTACTTAGCGTACTTAGCGTCTAACTTAGTCAGGATTTGGTTTGTTTCCAAATCTTTCTTCCATTATATCATGCATGGAGCATTGTTTCTGATACACTGTTTTAAAAACTGAATCTGTTGTCAAAGTATTTTCAAGTTGAGACAGGACTTTTCTGTGTAGATGGCAGTTTCAGACACCTTGTCTGTTGATATATGGGATTCACGGAAATAGCTGGTACCTCCGCAAGCTTTCTAGGAAAAATATTGGGGTGGGTAACAGGCACAGCCCTCAAGGTCCAAGGATCATTCATTATAATTATTTCTAATCTTGGAACACAATACATAAAGCTTTAATACCCTCATGAAGGGAATTTAGAATGATCTATACTGTCTTAAGCCTGATTAAGTTAGACATGCATTTCCAAAAAACAGCTTTTCAAATCTGACTGGTTTGATTGTGCAACCATCAGCTTATCCATCCTACAAAAGTAAAAATATTTATTTTTGGATTCTCCCGTGGAGCATTTGCCAAGTTTATATTGTTAATTAAAAAAGCAAATAAGTGCATCACAAAGACTGTAAGACGACTAAATCAAGTTTTAACAGAGCCCAGATGATTTAAGCAAAGGGAGGAAAAAAGATAATTCAAAAGAAATTAATACCAAACTAAGTCCTGATTGGATTTCCCATAAAGGTGGGATTTAAAAAGTGAACTGAGGAGGTCTCTGATTAAATGGGCCCCATCGTCTCGAACCCTGCGGGTCCAGTCTTCACATTTTGACCTTTACATGGCCCCTGGAAAATAGATCAAACTCCTGGACAGGGGATTGCAAAGAATGTACAGCAGCACTAGAGTCAGAGCTGAGAAGGGCCTCAGAGAAGCTTAAGAATACTTGGTAGAATTGATTATAAAACACAGTTGGAACCAGAGTGAATAGACTAAAATAAAAGCAACATCTCTTGGCTCTGTGGATAAAAGAAGCCTGGCCGCTCTGAGCCCCTTCACCATCTGGAGTTGATTAACATGTCTTTGGTTCAGGCAGGTAAAAATGTTACTGCCGTTTTTTAGGCGTGGTCAGATGAAAGCATGTCAGCTTTTTGGAATGTAAGTTTTGCTCTTCTTGGAAATCGGCACTTGTTTTGATGTCGTTTGCAGGGAGAGACCTCACACCTTTGCAATTTACAGAACAATCCTTTTCTTGTACTTATGACTGGAAACAACTGAAGGAGTAAAATCCTATGTAAAGTCCGTCTCATGAGATGTACACAAAAACATAGCATTTAATTGTGTATTCAATATTAGGTATACAGTGCCTTGCAAAGGTATCCATACCTATTAGACCTTGACATGTAAGAACCACACATTTTTTAGACAATTTTAGTTGATAAACTACCACACAAGTTCAGCATACCTGTTAAGTAGTACAAAAAGGATACATGGGGACATGCACATGTATTCAATCCAATTGAGTTATTACTTTATAGAACTGCGTTTCGCTGGAACTGCAAACTGTCCATGAACCCAGCTAAATATGATTGATGTTGAAAATGTAAGAAAGACTGGCAGTTGTGTACATGTGGTACTAATGTTCCAGAGTCTTCCTCCTGTAGAAGAATGTCTCGGTTTACGTGAATGTGGGTGATTCGTCCAGATTGCTGTTGTGTTTTCACCTCAGGGAAGAATTTCTGTTTAGACTATAAAAAAACCATCCTTATAACATATGTCTGGGTAATTCCTGGGTATTGTAAAGAGACTCATACTCTTACTGTGGCATGTGAAAAGAAGATGGGAAGACTGCACTGGAAATATGATTACAACTGTCTGTGACTGGATACTATCCCACCTACTACACTACATGGGACCAGCGAATATTGATATGTGTTTGAATCGTTTTTCTTACCAGAAAATGTGTATTTTGAACAGCTTTAAATGGATATGGAACCAGACCTATTGGACCCTTGTCATCCCCAGGAACGGTCTCAAGTGTGACAGTCTACATGGACCAGTTGCGATTGCTCTAATGCTGCGTTCAGACCAAACGCGATTTGAGCATCAGGGGCGTCTGGTTTTCATGCAAAGCCTATGTGGACGCGCCTCTTGGAGCGGCGAGAGGTCCTACGGCGCGTTTCACGAGTCCGGCGCGGCGTATCTTGACGCGTTTCAAACCCCTGACGCGCCGCGTCAACCAATCAGAGAAGCTCAGCTTTCTGACGTAGTGATCTATTTTATCATGTGACGGAAAGACCACAAAGATCCCGGGAAAATCCCACAAATACGATGGAGGATACACTTAGCGTTGCGGTTTCAAACTGGGCCGGGGACAGACGAAAATAGCGCTGAAAGCGATCCTCCTCTGCGCGCAGCTCCTGGAGCAAGTGGTGAAATTCACCAAACTCTGAACGCCTCTGAATTGTCTGGTGAATCCAGACACGGCGCACAGGCGCCGGACGACGAGGTTCTCTTGCTTTATTTAGCAGATAAAGCCAAGCCACTCACTCGATTGCATCCGCCACTGTACACAAGAGACAGGGAAAGGAAGCTGCTCCCAACACGCGTCTGTTCAGTTTTTTGACACGCGTCGAGAGTTCAAGTGCACAGGCGTCCAACTTGAGGCGTTGGACGCCTTTTTGACGCTCAAATCGCGTTTGGTCTGAACGCAGCATAAGACTGCAGGGGAAGCTCAGCTTCCCCTAAAATCTCCAAAAATAAGTGATCAAATATATACTGTTGTGTGTACATGTCATTGACTAAATATGCGCCCAACTTTTGTTCAGAATCAGCTTCTTATCACTGGTAACGACGCGGCTTTCTTCTCACTCATTTCCGTAGCTTCACAGTGCTTTAAACAGTGAGTTCAATAGTGAAGCAAAAATGCTGGGTTTTGTCCCGCCCATCCCGCTCAGCGTCTCTGGGGGTCTATGGGGCAGTGGGCTGGCCTCGGCTGGCCCGGATGCTCAGCTTCTGCATGATGATTGGATGATCTGTCTCAGACTGAATCCCTTTTTGATTGACAGCGAAATGAGCGAATCAGCGATCTTGAAATTGAGCTTTCCCTCCTTGAAAGACCAGCATCCGCCACTAACATGGACTGTGCAATATTCTTAGGCAGCAGACTTGGTAGTCTCGTTTTCGCCTTCTGGAATAGGCTATTGTGAGCTGGTGAGAAAAACTCTTGGTGGATAACCACATAGCATTTCTTGGATAGTTTCTGCAAGGGTGCACGACAGTAGAGTCTACCAGCATAGCAGATGTTAGGATACTGTGTTTGATTTTATGCACCAACCGTTGGCAAACTCTAGCAGACACAAGAGCGATGTACTACTGGGAAGAGAATCATTATGTCCGAGCCTGAGATCATGGTTCTTTATCATTAAAGGATCATTTTGTAACAAATGAATTACTTCCCCCATCAAAATATGTCTTCTCCTCTTAATTTGTAATTAAATTTGTGGAGAATGACTTGGTAATCGTGAAAGCACTAAAGACCTAAAAATGATAATCGAAATAAAGGAGAGAAGTGTTCTTCACAGCCTCACCTTCTGTACTCTGGAAAGGGGCCTTGTAACCTAAAAAAAGAATCAAATGGCTGTCACGGCTCCACTACGTAAGGGTGATCCAAGGTGGTTCTAATATTTCGTTGGACACATTCTGGAAGTCTCCCAGAGGACATGTTTTGGAAGTTTCCGAATAGGAAGAGGGCTCAGAATAGACCAAAACAATGTTGGGGGTATGCTGCTTTTGACTGGCTTTAAATGCAGTCCCCCAGGAAAAGTTGGAAGGGGTGCTAGACATACACATATCATTTCGTGGAAAATATGGTGCTAAAAAATGTACTGTTGTAGAATATATGATTAACCAGCTTTGACGGTGTTATTTTTATCCCCAATGCTATACTCCTACTGATAAAAGCACTGGTAAAGGTAAAAATTCAGAACTACTTCAGGCAATGTTAAAAAACATGAAATTCAAAGTCAGCTTTTCTCTAAAACTTCAACAGTTGTTAAAGTTCATTACAAGTTATCAAATATCGTCAGACAATAGTATGAGATCACAAAAACAAAATGCATCAATTTAGCTAAGTTTAAAAAATAGTGAATTAGAAAAATGAATCGTCATGATTTTGGTAGCTGTTTGATGAGACATGACTTCCATTTAGACCTTCCATATTTTTAAACCATCCATCCATTTTCAATACTGTTGCTCCCCTACGACAGTCTATATACGAGAGGTGGGGTACACCCTGGACAGGTCATCAGTCTGTCGCAGGGCAACGCAAAGACACACGACCCGCGGCCAGGAGTCGAACCCAGGACCTTCTTGCTGCAAGGCAATAGTGCTACCAACTATTTTTAAATCATTGTTGGATATTTTAAATGTTTAAATATGTTCAAGTGTTTCACTTTTGCCATTCAATCGTCTTGAATACTAAAAGTAATTGAAATCCTTACCCATTTTCTTAATGGATTTAGAGTCTAAACAAGTTGGCGCTTCCATGTTTTGCAAATGTGCAACATATTGTTGAAGTTCTGAAATCTTATGGTGAATGTTTAAACATAGCTGGCTTAAAACAGTGCTATGAAACAGCATTGGCAAATGTTTTTATTAAGGGAAAAAAGTCCTATCGAACCTGGCTCCATGGTAAAGTGGTTGCTCCCTAAAACTAATAACTGGTTGTGCCACCGTTGGTGACAACAACAATCAAGTTTTTACGATATCTGGCTGTGAGCCATTTACATCACATTTCCTTTTAAGAAATAATTTCATCATTTGAAAATGGCTTTTTGTTTTTACTGAGGTTGTCTTTGTTTGATATAAAACTTAGTTTGATGATCCTAAACATGAAAGTGTGAAAATTCTGTTGGGGGTAAAATACAAACCATTTCACAGCACTGTATGTGCATATGTCATCTTCACATAAACCTTGCGTATGGCAAATCTTGACTCTTTGCTTATTCCTTTCATATTTTTCTCACAACCTTTCACACATTATTGTATCTTTTGAATTACAATTGATCACTAGATTTGCTGACTTTCTGAAGGTTTTACAAACTTTTTCTTTAGACTTTTTTGTCAATCCCTTCAATTTCTGACAGTAAGAAGATTCTGTGGTCAAAATGGATGGATAGATGGATGGATGAATGTCATTCGTTCTTTATAACATGTTTACCAGGACTCAATCCTAAAAGAGATTGCATATCTTAATGATTGCATTTTCTAGATGAAGGGTAAATAAACAAACCAAGACATATATCTGTTAGTATTTGTTGTTAAAAAGAAGCTTCTGAACACTGATTGACTCCAATCTGTCTGATCTGTGGCTGGTGTCATCCTGGCTGTGAAGAAATAGGTGAGATCATACTGTTGATTAAATTGAATTCCCCTGAATTTCACCTCATGAGGTTCCAACTGACCACACAAGATACAGAAGCTATTCTTTCAAAGTTGTGCAGAGCAATTTTTACTAACCTGTGAGTTTTTCTTAAAAAGAAACCTTTCAATTAAATAACAGCATTATACTGCAAGTGAACAAGTAACATTTATTTAAATTTAATGTGTATTGATCAACCTGAATAAATCAATACAAAGGCATGATACAATATTCTGCTGGAGTACAAACAGTGGCAGTTTTTAAGATCAGTTTGTAGTTGGGATTCCTCAAGTGAACAGAGTTCAGATAATTAGTTCAGTTGAAATTCCAAGAAGTGGCGTGTGCTTATATACCTTCTTGTTAAGACTGGATCTCAGCGTTCTTGTTGCTGCCTGAACTTGTCTTTTCCATGAATTAAGAGCTCTGCACATGGCTCTGGATCTTTACCATGTTTGCAAGACATATGCAACGCGTGCAGCAGGATAAAACATCTATCACGTTTTGATCAAATTCTGGATGTTGTTTATGGAAGGATTAACAACGTATTTTGGTTATCACTTAGATTCTTTCTTTAGATTTTTGAATGTGTACAATGTTTTGGAGCTCAGCCTCTTTTTAGTATCATGTTTAAGAATCTGTGTAGCGTGACAATTAGTCTACCTCACTCTTGCAAAGATTTATCTAAGATTACAGTTGGACAGCTTCCACTTCTTAGTGAAAAAAAAACTCCCCTAAATGCAGCTCAGGTAGTTGTTAGAGCATGACATAAAACCTTCTTTGTGAGGTTTTTGTTCTCTAAACACCAGTGCCCAATACTTTTATTTCATTCTCCTGCCTCAGAATACTCGTTCAACTTCAGGTGAGCACTTCTTTTAGGATTTTTGGGAAGGTAAAGATTTATTTAAAATGGCTATCTCTGGTAAAGATTTGACATTCACAAAGAGCACAGCAATGTCCTTGTATTGATATGTCATGACAGTAAAGATAATAAATTCATTTATTTTTATAGCCACCTGACTAAAAGCACTCTGGAGGTCGACTGAATCCTTAAATACGTATCCATACCCCTTTAAGATTTTCACTTTTGTCTCATTACAACCACATACTTGAATATACTTTATTGGGAATGTTTTGATGTGACTGACCAACACAAAATTGCATGACTGTAAAAAAGGAGGCAAAAGGATGCATGGTTTACACTTTTTCATGCAAACAATTTTAAAATCTGGTTTACATATGTATTCAGCCCCTTTATTCTGATACCCTTAAATGACATCCAGGACAGAAAAGCCATTAAAGGTCCTGTTTAATATTTGCCACAAACAATGTAGGGCACAGACCAAGCTCATAGAAGAAGACCAACCTTTTAGTTTTTAAGTGTAGGTGCAAGACATTTTGTGAAGAAAACCAATCTCTGCACATCACACTGAACACCAGCTGGTTTACAGGCTGATAACTTTGTAATCACATTACACAGTTCCCAAGCACTTGATCCAGGTTATATTTGTACGTTGTCATCCTAACAAAAGGTGCAGAATCTGTAAACAACCAGAGCTTGTGTCATGTCAGCGAATTGTTTTTGCAAACTTGTTTGTATCTCACCAAGAGTAACAGACCTACCCTGCTGTAAATCTTGTTTTTCCTGTCTGCGCCTGTTCTGACTTCCATGGTGGAAAACAATTGGCACTCTGGCATTCTCAGCAACAGATGAACACATCTGGTAGACACATTTTTTATTGTACCATACACTGCAAAGTTTAAAATGAATTATTTCAAAAAACACAAGAAAAACTAAAGGCATAATATAGGTTTCTTAATTCTAATGACTCATTATTCTTGATAGAACGCAATACAACTCCTTTTGGGATGTCGTGCATAATCTCTTTCCTTGTTACCCTTTACTGTTTGGCTGGTGAGCCAAACTATTCCAAGAAAAGATGTCTAAAACCATGTGCCTAAAAAATGCAACTTCTGCTTCGATTTTACCTTCACTTCAGAAGCCTCAAGAGATAGAAAGACAAAGTAAAACACCATGAAAAAAAAACAGAAACAAAACCTAGACATGCCTTTAACTCTTTGGGATTAATCTTTAAGTTTATGAAGTCCTCACCATTAAAAGAAATGCACTTAAAATTTGCTTAAAATACAAAACCGGGCCAAATTGTGTGCAATTTTCCTTTACAAAGCTAGAATAATGCAGAACTAAGTATGAAAGAATAACACAAAACAATCCAAGAAACCCATGAGGGTATTTATTTATTTAATTAAATAAATAGATCAAACTAGACAAACAAACACTGAGGATAATTTACAGAAGATGGCAGTATGGTGCAGGATGAATTATTGAAGAAAAATGTTTCTTATGGCTTTTGGGAAAATTTTGCAGAGGCAGGGTCATACAAGGACAACAGCATAAAAAGTGCCTTAGACTCAGGCTGTTATGTCTGTGGTGTTAATGCTGAAATCAAACGTTAAAATAAAACTGAAATTTTAGTAAGCCCAAAGATCAAGTCTGCTTCCCTTAATCTTAAGTTTTATTCAATTCAATTCAATTCAGTTTATTTATATAGCGCCAATTCACAACACATGTCGTCTCAAGGCACTTCACAAAACTCAAGTACATACATTCCAATTAGTCCTAACCATTGAACAGTGCAGTCAGATTCAGTTATTTATTCAAATTGGATAAAAAGTTTTTCTATCTAAGGAAACCCAACAGATTGCAATTCGAAGGTCATAGATTTTTGTAGCAGTCACGTCCGCCCTGATGAACATGTAGAGCTTAGTGGACAGTCACTGGCCGTGACTTTCGCAGCAATCCCGTCATTACATGAGGCTGCATGTAGCGATCAGTGGAGAGGAACAGTCCCTTTTAAACAGGAAGAAACCTCCAGCAGAACCAAGCTCAGTGTGAGCGGGGAATCCATCTGCCAACGACCGACTGTGGGGTTAGAAGAGAACAGAGCAGAGACACAAAGAGAACAAAGAAGCATCTAATCCAGGAGTCCTTTCTATGGGAAGGAAAAGGTAAATGTTAATGGGGATGTACTCCTTTTCGGGTATCCTCTTTCATCCTCTAGAAAGAAAGAACAGATAAACTCTGAGCCAGTTTTCAATGTTAGAGTCTGAAAGAGCAGTCGTACATAGAGTTAGTCACTAGCAAAAGCTCAGGGTCAATTCCATGTCTAGGAGAGAAAAAGGGTTTAAACAACACTTAAAGACAGGGCCATGTGGTCATCGTAGAGGTGAGCCATTAAGTTGTTGCCAGCAGAACTTGGACGATGCCCCTCTCCAGAAAAGTGTCACAGGATAGGAAACACACTGAGTCAGGCCAAGGTGTAGTCTTCTAGGAAGCAGAAAAGAGAGAGAACATAAAGTATTGTAACATAACAGCAAATAATGGAATAAATTGTAGTGTAGTGTGAGAATGTAGCGAAGAGGGTGAGAGTGGGGGGGTCATTATGTCCTTCCAGTAGCCTAAGCCTATAGCACATAACTACAGAGATAGCTCAGGATAACTTAAGCCACTCTAACTATAACGTTTATCAAAAGAAAAGTTTAAGGCTAGCCTTAGAAGTTAGACCAATTTGTCCATCTAGAGCCCACTGATGGCACTGTTATACTAAAAGACCACAGCCATTGGCGGATCGCTGCTCTCTTTCAGATTGACCATAACCAATGGAAAAGAGAGGGGGTCATACAGGTAGCAGAAATGGCCGGGTGTGTTTGCACCTCAACCATAACTGAGCCGTTTAGGCTAATCCTGACTCGCCCCTTACTCCATCCAACAGGGAGGAAGACGACGGAGGTAAAAATAAGGAAGATAGCTCATGATAAACCAAGCCACTCTAACTATAAGCTTTATCAAAAAGGAAAGTTTTAAGCCTAGCCTTAAAAAGTAGACAGGGTGTCTGCCTCACGGGACTAAAACTGGAGCTGGTTCCTCAGGGGGGAGCCTGATAACTTAAGGATCTGCCTCCCATTCTACTTCTAGAGACTCTAGGAACCACCAATTAAACTGCATTCTGAGAACTAAGTGCTCTGTTAGGAACGTATGGAACAATCAGATCTCTGATGTATGATGGAGCTAGATCATTAAGGGCTTTTATATGTGAGAAGAAGGAGAATTTTATAATTCTATTCTGGATTTAACAGGGAGCCAATGAGGGAAGCTAAAGCAGGGGTAAATATGATCTCTCTTGGTTTTATATTTTTCCATCAGAACTCTTGCTACAGCGCAATTGTTGAATCAGACTGAAGGGGCTTTTTAACTGCATTTTGTGGACATCCTGATAGGTAAGAAATTACAATAAGTCCAGCCTTGAAGTAACAAATAGCTGGAACTCTAGTTTTTAGCGTCACTCCTTGGATTGGATATTTCTATTTGGCAATGTTCCGGAGTGAAGTAGTAAAATCCTAGAAACCTGTTTTTAATATGGGAATTTAAATGACATGTCCTGGTCAAAATAACACCAAAGGTTTTTTTACTTTATTACCGTAGAGGTCAATTAATGCCATCCAGGTTAAATAGTGATTGACTAAGCAGTTTTCTTTTTAAAGACTTAGCTCCGGTCCAAAGACAGCAACATTCTGTCTTGTCTGAATTTAGAAGCAGAAAATTTTAAGGTCATCCAAGTTTTTTATGTCTTCAAGACATGCTTGTAGTCTATCTAACTGTTGGGCTCATCAGGATTTATGGATAAGTAAAGCTGGAATCTATCATCAGCGTAACAGTGAAAATTGATTCTATGCTGCCTGATAATTTTACCTATTGGAAGCATATATATAGTAGAAGAGGAATTGGCCCAAGTACTGAACCCTGTGGTGACTCCACAATTAACCCTGGAGTTTAAAGATGATTATATTTTACATGAACAAACTGGAATCTGTCAGACAAATAAGATGTTAAACCAGCCTAGTGCTGTTACCCCCTTATCCCTACAGCATATTCCAGGCTTTTCTAAGAGAATATATTGTGATCGACCGTATCAAATGCAGACACTGAGATCTTAACAGGACAGTACAACAGACACAATTCCATTATCTGAGGCTAGAAGAATAAAAAAGAGTCATTATTAGTTTTAGTGACTTTCAGCAGAGCTGTTTCAGTACAATGATGAGCTCGGAAGCCTGACTGAAATTCTTCAAACAGGTCATTGGCTGTGTAAATGCTCATACAATTGACATTTGGCAAACTATTTTCTCAAGATTTTAGATAAGATAGGGAAGATTGGATATAGGTCTGTAACTTTATCAAGTCATCTCGATCAAGTGAAGGTTTCTTAAGCAAGGTTTAATTACAGCTACCTTAAAAGCTTGTGGTACATATCCATTTTACTAAGGAGAATTAATCATATCTAAAATGGGGCCTGGTAATCAGTAGGAAAACACTTCCTTAAAATAATTGGGTTGGGGATTGGGTCTAACATACTAAGTTGGAAGGGTTAGATGAAGCTATATATATTTCTGATAACTCAGGAAGCTCCACAGGATCACAGCAGGGTCGCAAGCACAGATCAGGTTCTACAGTTTACTTTCAATGTTGTCTCACTTGCTGAGGATGAAGTAATCCTCGTTCGGGAGTGTATCAAAGAATTTTCTTTTTAATAGAATCTAATTTTATTTAGAAGAATCCCAATAAACACTCATGACTGCTAAGAGCTAAGGGAATGGATGGCTCAACAGAGCTATGACTCTGTGTAAGTTTAGCAACTGTACTAAAGAGAAAACCTAGGATTATTCTTGTTCTCTTCTATTTAATGAATGAGAAATAAGCTGTTCTGGCTTGGCGAATGGTGTTTTTTATACAACAGTAGGGTTTTTTCCAGATTAATAGTAGAAATTTTTCCATAGGTGTTGGTTCAGATGCGCGCATTTGTTCTCTCCAATTTTCTAACGTTGTGCTTTAAAGGTACGCTTTAAGAATCACAGGAGCTACTCTCCTATGAATAATTACCTTGTTTTCTTTCAATGGGGTGGTCCTTGTCCGTTGTCTAATGCAGCACGCAATGATGAAGTAACACGTATGAACAAGAGAATCAATTTGTGAAGGGAAGAAACAAAATTATTGCCCTCCACTGTGTTTTTCTGTGATAATGAGGAAATCAAAAGTGGGAACAGATTCTCTTTAAAGGTTGTTACAGCATTGTCTGATAATGATCTACTATAATTAAATTTTCTTTCAGGGTGTGGAGTACTCGGTTTTTAAATTAAACTCAAAGGTTATTAAAAATAATGGGTCAGACAGGAACAAGGGTGCTATGGGAAAATATTGTTATGTCTTTACACTCAATGCCATATGTCAGCACAAGGTCCAGAGAATGAAGAAAAGTGGGTAGGGTTTGTTGAATGTTTTGGAGCAGCAATCAGCCAATTGAGTCTAAGATAGCATTAAAGGCTATATTTAGGCGAGTCACTTTCAGTTTCAACATGAATGTTTAAAATCCCCACACTATAATTAACCTTACTGTATTTTAACACTAAATAGGATTAAAAGGTCTGAAAACTTATCTAAAAATTGAGAGTAAGGGCCTGGTGGACGGTAATGTCAAACAACAAACATGTTTTGAAAGTGGTTGTTTAGATGCTTATTAGCAATTTGGATGAGGAAAACTGGGGATTGAAAATTATTCAAAGAGTTGGTAGCTATTGATTGGTCTGGGACTAGTCAATAAATCGCACTGAAAGATGGTTTCTACTCCTCTTCCTCTACCCCGTAATTTCGAGGAATGTGAAATTCTAAATAATTAGTAGCGATTTACGCTCTTATATACGTAACCTCATAATCCTCTGCTTGCTGCCAGACCAGGTTTTCTGGTGAGAACAAAATAAATCATCCGATTGTTCGTCAAATCAGGTCATTAACTAGCAAAGTCCCTTGGGAAAGCAGATAGATTGTTATGTTCAGTAAGCGTGACCACATTTAATTGTTTTATATTGGTGGTTTCTTCTTAGTCCGAGTTGTGTTTACATGTCTTATGAGATTTTTCATGATTTCCTTCTTTTAGATTATTTTTTAATCTATTCAATTTTGGCTGTGGCAAGACACTGTCCTTAATAAGGGTAATGGGTGGGGTAGTAGTTATACAGAAGCTTCAGAGAAGGAGTGTTAAAATATGACCCTTGGGCTCCTGGTCTGAACCCTAGGTTGTCGAGTTTTGGAGACTAATAAATTCGGCCAGATTCTAGAAAGAAGAGTCTGCTTCCTCCAAAGTGGGATGGTGGGCCGGTCTCTCTGGATCAGACCAGTTTTCCACCAAACATGGTTTGCAAATTATCAATGTAAAAAGCCCACATTGTTTTCTTGACACACACCTAGACAGCGCAGCGGTTGAATGACAGCATATTGCGGTCTAAACATGAGTCGTCACTGGGTAAAAAATCATGGGGAGGGGACCAGAGAAAATTACGAGTCCCGACATTGTTTTGGCAAACTTACACCCGAAGCAACACTAACTTTAGTGGACGTCCGATTAACATAACCGGGTGGTCATTACCGCCGAGCGTGAATAACAGTCTTACTGTATCTTAGCCAGCGCAGTGTTCAAGTAGGATTTAATGTCGCCCGTTCTGCCCCTGGCAGACATTTGCCTATGGTGCGCTGGTGTCTCTAGTGCCACTTTCTGACTATGGAGCGGCTGCCAATTACCAGAGTTGGCTTCTGCAGCGTGTGGTGTCCGCTGAGTTGGGGAAAATCTGTTAAGAAAAACGCGACGAGTTGGGTGATGACCCTGTGGGCTGGGATCTAGGACATTCTTTCTATGGTACCGTCCCCCCAGAGCCGGGACCTGAGATCGGACTGTCCTGCACCACCTAGGCTCTTGCTGAAGGAATGCTACGGGGAGCTACCCTCGGTGGCTCCGCGTTGGCTAAGGGGCCTCGGCTATCTGCTGGTTTTTCAACAACTCGGAGCAGGGCCTCCAATTCCGACACCCTCGCCTCCAAAACTACAAAAATGCTACATTTATTACACGTACCATTATCACTAACACCTCATTAGTATTTTTACCTGGACTTTTATGTAATTCCATTTCTTGGTAAAAACCTACTTGCCCAAACTGTTCAAATGACATTGGTTTGGCAATATAAGGATTGCTTTGTGCTTAATTAAATTTTCAACTGTAAAATTCAAACAGGCACAACATTTATGTAAAAACAATGAAAAAAGTACTGATATGCCAGCAACACTACTGTCCCATTATTTTGTCTCCTTTCACAAAGGAGACAAAAGAAGTGGTCTGATTAATAAGTTTGTAAACAAAGAGGAGAAAATTTTCTGTGAACAAGTTATTTACTCAGGTATGTATTACATAATGAATTCAATTGAACTGAATCACTGGCCAGTTTAGGTACACCTGTTCAATTACTTGTTGATTTAAATTGTGACTTAGCCAATCACATGACAACAACTCAATCCACTCAGGCATCTAGACCTGGTAAACCCTAATTGCTGAATTCAGGCATCAGAAAGAAATGAAAATTACATGACATTTAATGTGTCATGGTAGTTGGTGTCCGACATGCTGGCCTTACTATTTCAGAAACTGCTGATCTGCTGGGATTTTTACACACAGCCAACTCTCAGGATTTACAGAGACTGGTTCGAAAAAGAGAAAATATCCTGTCAGACCTTTTAACCTGCATGTAGCCTCTAGAATTGTGCAACTGCAATTTTATTGTTTGAGTGTTATGCATGTGTGTCTCCCACACTCACCACTTACTGGTTTATATTTTTGTGTTGTTTTGTGCTGGGACAAATGAATTTCCCCTTTGGCGATTAATAAAGTCAAGTCAGGTTAGTAGGCGGCAACCATGTAAACAAAAATGCCTTGTTGATGTCAGAGGAGAATGGGCAGACTGTTTTGGGAAGATACACTGCCTGTCCAAAAAAAGTCATCACCTGGATTTAACAAAGCAAAGGTAAGGTAAGATCCTCTCACTTCATGGAACGTTATAGTTAACTAACTGATGCAGTGAGTAGCTAGAAAACAACCATGCCAGAGGACACATTCTGTGGTCATGGAAAATATGTTCATTGGATTAAGAACAGTCCAGCACATTAGTAAAACTGAAAGGATTTTGGGAGAAACCATTATCTTCGTAGAAGAAATGTGGTCAGAAAAAAATCTTGAATGAATGTGATGTGCAATCACATAAACATTTAGTGAAATCAAATCTTAATAAATCGTAACGTGTAGCCTGATGAATCCAGGTTTACCCTGTTTGAGAGTGATTGTTGCGTCTGGTTGAGGAGAGAGGTAAATGGGGTGCATCCATCATGCCTACCGCCTACCGTACAAGCCTGTGGGTGCCGTGCAATGATCTAGGGCTGCTGCAGTTCGTCACGTTCAGCAATGTTATGTGCCTAAGAATTGAGGTGAGGTGACTACCTTAATATAGCAATGGGAAGGGCATCTTCCAAAATGACGATGTCAGGATTTATCTGGGTCAAACTATGCACGGTTCAAGAAGCATGAGAATAACTTTTACATATGCACTGGCATTGGCAAATTATTAATGCCACTCTGGACAAACATAAATGTTTTGACATAGCAGAAGCATACTGAAATGGTGCCACAGCATGCGTGCCGTAATCACAAGCTAAAGCCAGTCCAATGAAATGCTAGAATGTGTGACTAGCTTGTTACAACCAAGTTAAGCAAAATATAATCTTTGAACTACGGTGGTCGACAGGTGCAAACGTGCAGCAAATGACTGAACGCGCTGCAAACACGTGAATGATACAAACTCCAAAACACGCAAAAACAGATTCAACAGAAAAACGCTGCAAAAGAACAATGCTGCTATCACAAAAAACACAGACGCAAAAGGAAAGATGCTGCAAAATCCCAAAAACAACAGCGAGTTAAAAAAAGGCTGCAAGCTGGCTCCACAAAATGAAAGTGCGGCAGATCACTTTTCATGTGGTTTTCATGTTAAGCACTGTAGCTTGGATAAGATAACGCTCATTGAAAATTTGGCTTGGAACATATTTTGTACATTTCCAGTCAATCCTGTGCAGAAAAAACTTACATAAAAAAGTTGTTCTCCTACCTTAGAAAGTTGCTTTGGCTTAAAAAAGCCATAGGTTAAAACCAGAAAACACAGATTTGATCAAAATAACTTTGACAAACTGTAATACAGTTTTACAAGCCATGCAGAAAAATAAAAGATACTAAGCGCAAAATTCAAACTTTCTTTCCAGGAATGTGATCTTTGATGTTAATTTGATTTGCATTATTTTCATCATACTTTTTTCTTATACATAAATGTGTTCAGGTTGTTATGGGTTAGATAAAGGGCTACATGACAAACACGCAGATCTAAATGTCTATTCTGGGTTATTGTACAGGTTTTGTTTTTGTTACAGAAGCAGATGCTGTACTTCACATATTTTTGGAGAAGTGATTAAGATCCACAAACAAAGTCTAACATCTTTCTGCTTACCCAAAGCTGTGCATAGAACTGTGATCTGTGGTATTTGTATAATCATTCTTACTGTGTAAAAAGAATGGACGATTACACTGAAGGAACAAAAAGTGAATGTGTTTGTGTGTTATACGTTAGTATCTTTTAGGGAGGGAAAAAAAAAAACAGTCCATGAGTCACACATGATGGGAGGTGCTGTTGCAGTGGGCAGGTCCCAGTTGCCAAATCCAAGCCCATCTCTACCATTTAAGAAGAAGCACTGGCCCTCCAACTTCACAGCCACTCAGGAGACCCTGTGCATCGGTATTGTTTGTATCTTCTCACAGTTGCAGCCTTTGACAAAATGGGTCGACAGAAGATTTTATTGGACAAATTGGCCCGCTTCTTTCAGATCCGTAACCTGCTGCTCCGCCAGGCCCTGGCAGAGTGCCTTGGGACTCTCATCCTTGTGGTAAGTCAGTGTATATGTGGTCCAGGTGCTACTGAAGATGTTCACTTTGTGGGATAATTTCATAATCATGCGACAAACTGCAGCGTGTAGTTATAAAAAAATGACTTAAAACATAAATACACGTTACTCTTCAAAGGGACTTGTAAATCCTTTGCAATCATAAGTACACAGTTTTAGTTTTTTTTACTCGTGCACGTTACAGAGATTGTATGACCAATTCATGAATGACAACTCATCTCATGAAAGACAATCTCTATATTCTGATTAAAAATGTCCTCTGCACCTGTCAGACTGTCTTTTTTTTTTATTCTTCCTATTCCCATAGACTGTAAATGCGACAGCACTGCTAACACAACGTGAACTGATTTCAAACACCAAAGTAGCATGTTACTTCAAAGAAACCTTTTTTTTTGCTTATTCAATTTACTGTAGTCAATAAAACAAATCCTCTCAATATCATTTTATCATATCACAGATGTGTATTTGCTTTAGAATATGCATGTCAAGAGCTCACAGTGTTTTCCTTTTTATTAATCTGAAAGGAAGGAAATATATTATTTTGCTTTCCATGAGTCACAGTTTTGAGGATAAAATTGGCTTGCTATACAACAACAGCTCAGTGAGTTCTGGCTTATTAGTTTTATAATTTAGTTGTTTCTTTGGATAAAATGACTTTTACAGCTTATACTTTAGATACCATTTAAACACCCTGCTATGTGGGAGACCTTAAAGCTTAAATAAACAGGTGAACAGAAAAACTCCCAGAACTCCGACAATGACTTACTTTGGATCAGTAATAATGTGAGAAAATCCTCTGACAAAACAGTTCAACCCGAAGCATTTATGATGTAAAAAGGTGTAGGCTGTGACATTTGTGATGTAACTAGGTGTGGTGAAGTTATCTTTCAGGTGAAACATGCTGGCTGCAGACTTAGAACAACAGCTGTTACATCTATGGCACATTCCACATATAAGTGGTTTTATTTCTCCTAATATGAACACACTATTTCATTTTTATTTCATTAAAGTGATTTTCACTATTTAGAATTGTTGGTAAATACAAATAAATGTAGAATAACTGATGGGGGTAAATGATTTTTAGGGTGTGTGTGGGGGGTCTGAAATTTGGGCATCCTCCACTGGTTTAGTCTTTAAATTATTGCTAAATCAAACAGGTGATTTTTCATTTCAGTCTACAAAATCTAAAAGGAATCTCCATTGTCTTACATTTGCATTTCAGTATATAAAATTTTTTGTGTATCCCCTTTTTAAATTGTTTTAATTTGATTAAGACGGTCAAATACGGAAATTTGGGATTCTTTTGTCTAAGGCAGCGGGCCCCATTTGACCCTTTAATTGAAAAAATCTTCCCCTTTTAAAAAATTGTTTTTAATAAGTCGGGGCCCCTTTGGGGTCCCCCCCCTGCTGAGTTTGAAAAGATACCACAGAGGTAATGATTTAAAGACAAGGATGGGGCTGGCAGATGTTTTTCCTTCAGATAGTCTCTAAGTGTGTGTCTCAATGGGCTGACAGCAGCAGATTTTTTTTACAAGCTCCCTGACTGTGTTCCAAAAATTTTGCATACTGCTTGGTTTCAGGCCAAAAATCACCTGGGTTTTGTGCCGTTTCCCCTCCAACTACCTTTCTGGGGGAAAGACCAAAATGTAAAGATTTTCATCCCAATGTTTAAATGAAATATAGAGTTAAACCATTTTAGCAACATTTAAACTGCACTTCCAAGTTTAAGGATCTTCATCTGTAACCTAATGCATCTGACATTAAGGACTAAGCATTGCTGTGCTGCAGCTGCATACCTCTGTCTGCAGGCACATGTACCATCTATATTTGTCTGTTTTTGAGCTACGGGGGTAGCATGATACAATTTTTTTACAATATTTAAGCCTTAAATTAAAATAGTACATTTCTCCATTTCTTTTTATTCAAGTTTCAGGGAAACTTTGAAAGTTTTCCTGACATATAGCTCAGGAAATGCTTTTTTTTTTTAACTGTCCAAGCGAGTGTTTGTCTCAAATTGGAGGAATTTCTTTAGGAACGTCTTTAGAGACATGCCAGCTACAAAAATGGAATGCACACATTTTCAGCCAAGCTGTAAACATAATTCTTCTAGCCATAATGGCCACAGATGTAAAGGCATTAAAGTTCGTTTTTAAATATAATTTATCACAGTCTACATGCAAATGACAATAAACAAAGATGATCTTGGTGGTTAAGACTACCGAGTCCAGTGATTTTGGCCATATAGGCGCCAGTCCTTCTCACTGTGGTTAACCCCAAGCCTAACCTTAACATCTGAGAGGTGTGGTTTTACTGAATAGCATGATCATCCTGAGGTTTAGAAAGTCAAAGCCTAAACATGGATTGCACAGATTTGTTAAGCCAGCCATATAAAAAAAAAACATCCATAATAAAAAAAGAGCCAAAAAAAAAAGAATGTTTAAAAGGCATGTATATATATATATAAAGAATGTTTAAAAGGCATGTATATATATATATATATATATATCACTACCGGTCAAAAGTTCTACAACTACTTTCTCATTTAACAGTTTACTTTAATAATAATTTAATAATTTTGAAATTATATAGCCATCCAAATATTTACCAAGACATTTTGGAAAACCATTTCAGGTGACCACCTCATGAAGCTCATGAAGAGAATGCTAAGAGAGCAAAGCAGTAATCAAAGCAAAAGGTGGCTATTATGAGAATCTATATTATATAAAATTTTTTTCACACTTTTTGTTTACTATATAATTCCATGTGTGTTAGTTCCCAGTTTTGTTGCCTTTGGTGAGAATCTAGAAAATATACCCATTGAGGGAGTCTTTAAGACCTTTCTGGACCTGCCCCTGACAGTTCCCACTCAACTTTAGGACACCTCATATCCCTTTTCCACCAAAGCAGTTCGGAGCCCATTCCGATTTTCAAAAGTGATTTGGAACCAGTGATGCATGTTTCCACCAACGAAAAGAGGTTCCAGGCGCAAACTCTAGTTCAACTCGGGCAGAATACTTGGTTCTTCTGCGCGAACCGTAACATCACCCGTGGGTGGGTCGAAGCTGAAAACAACAGAAGCAACAAGTACGGCAGCGAAGATGAAGAACGTACAGTATAAACACGATTTATGTTTGCGAAAACATGCTAAACACGCATTGTATAACTGCTCGTTTCCATTACATTTGCGGATGCTGAACCTCTGCAAATGAAAACATTGTAAATACCATTGTTTTTGCACAGAGTCGCTGTCAAATTGTCTGTATTAAGTGTAGTTGATGGACGTTCTCTTTGAATTAAAAGGAACATTGCTCGCAGGTCAGCCGTCTCGCTAATAAGCTGTGTAATGGTAAATGAACTTATATAGCGCTTTTCCAGTCATACAGACTGCTCAAAGCACTAGAGCCACATTCACCCAATCGCACTCACTAAAGCTCACACATTCATACACCAATACACAGATCAGTAGGCAACTTGAGGTTAAGTGCCTTGCCCAGGGGGGCATCGACATATGGCAGGAGGGAGCTGGAATCGAACCCACAACCTTCTGATTGCATGACAACTACTCTTCCTACTGAGCCACAGTCGCCTCTCAATGCACGCTGTTGATGACTCATGTTTGGTTTCCAGAACTGGAGGAAACTCGCGTCAGTGCCAGACAAAACACAAACACGTTCGAAGGTACACAAACTGAACCGGTTGAAGCACAAGTTCCTTTGGTGGAAAAACACTATGAGTTACCTGTAGTCCTTTGTGCTGTCATAAGCACAATAGAGCTAATTTATTTTCCCATCCACTTGCTTTTGATTTGACTGGGGTCACTGATAACGATCGTAGAGTCACATTTTTATCGCTCCGCTTGACCCTGATGAATGACAAAAGAAGTGTTGTTTATTTATTGTAACACTAACAAATAGGGCTGCTGTGTTTTGGAAATGTATATGAAAATAGTAATGAAAATCATGGACCACTCTGGAAGGTCAATAATAAGAACAAACTTTAACTACTGTAAACACAATTCTGCTTTTAGCCCCAAAGGAACAATTGTTTTATTGCTCCATGCAAATATTTACAGCAAGATATGACTTGTCTCTGCAGCAGCAATAAATAACATCATATGCACATGATGTCATTTTGAAACAAGGTTAACCTGCTTTTCTACCTTTTAGATGTTTGGCTGTGGCGCTGTGGCCCAACTTGTGCTGAGCGAAGGTACCCATGCCCTGTTCCTCACTGTCAACTTTGCCTTTGGCTTTGCTGCCACCTTAGGTATCCTGGTCTGTGGCCAGGTATCAGGTAAGCAGATTCAAGCTGACTTCAGGGCTAAAGTAAAATTCATTTCAGTTTTACTTAGTGTTAATTTTCTGTATTTTATCAAGCCTGCGCTGTAGTTTGCACTATGTTCATGTGATGTCCTATTTCCCCTAAAGGTGGACATCTGAATCCTGCTGTGACTTTTTCACTTTGCCTGCTTGGAAGAGATCGTTGGAGAAAGTTCCCCATGTTCTTCCTCTTTCAGACAATTGGAGCATTTTTTGGAGCTGCTGTGATCTTTGCATTGTACTATGGTAAGTGATGACTCTGAAGGATGACCAATAATTATCCTGTCATGTTTAGAGAGTTTTATGTGTCAGAGTCCACAGAACATCATCTAGAAACAAGGCAAACATTTTTATCTTATTCTTCTGTTTTTAGATGCCTTGTGGGACCATCCCGCATCTTTCAATGTCACTGGCCCATCTGCCACTGCTGGTATTTTTGCCACCTACCCCGCAAAACATCTCACCGTTTTGAATGGATTATTTGATCAGGTCCTTTATAAAAACCATGTTAACAGAAAATGTCATATCTAAATGAAACCCATTTTTTGACCCCCACTTGCCCTTCTATGACACAGATTATTGGTACGGCAGCCCTCATAGTTTGCATTCTGGCGATTGTGGACCCATACAATAACCCCATCCCCCAGGGACTGGAGGCCTTCACTGTGGGATTTGTGGTTTTGGTCATTGGACTGTCCATGGGCCTCAATTCTGGTTATGCTGTCAATCCTGCCAGAGACTTTGGACCACGTCTTTTTACTGCTTTGGCTGGCTGGGGAAGTGAGGTTTTCACGTAAGTACACCCATTCTTATCTTAATTTTGCCAGTATTTTTGGGGATAGATGTGAGAATCTAAAACCCCAGAGGTATTAGAAGCCTTCATACCTTTCTTTCCGAATTGTTGCTCATAAAAGTTATATTAACTTCAAAGTCCAAAGTTGAAAACTAGGTATGAAAGCGTGAAAGAAAAAAGCAAGTACAAGTTAGCTTAAAGTTGCCAAGTACATTTGGCTCACCAAGCTCAATCCTCAATCCGTGGACTAAGGTGTTTCCAACAGAGAAACAGTTTTTGGTCGGTGAGGATGAATCCATCGTATTCCCCTGTTCACTTCCATGGAGCTCTACCAAGTTTTATCCTCAGAGCAAAAGTGCTCACTCAATTCTTATTTTGTGCTGCTAGGAAACAGCTACTCGACCAGTCAACATATTCCTGTTAAAAAGGTGTTGGTTTTTATTACAAAAACAGTCCCATTGCTATGTCCTGTAGATTCAGAAGAAATGTGATCATCCACTCACTCCCTGTTTTAAAGACTCTAAAACAGGGTTTCGTAACCCTGGACCTCAAGGCCCACTGTCCTGCATGTTTTAGAAGTTTCTCTGCTGCCAAACACCTGACTTTACAGGATGATTAACAGTCTTCTGCAGCACTTGAAGGCAGCTGAGGAAGTACTGCAATCATTTTAATTGGGTGTGCTTGAGCAGACACACATCTAAAACTTGAAGGAATGTGGGCCTCCAGAACCAGGGTTAAGAAACACTGCTTTAAATATGATATTTTCCCTTTAAACTATACTTTAGAATCATCCCTAAAGACAATAATGTCTCTTGTTCCCATCAGGGCTGGACAAGGCTGGTTTCTGGTGCCACTTTGTGCCCCATTCATTGGTGCCACTATTGGCACAATAGTTTATCAGCTGATGGTTGGTTTCCATGTGGAGGGAGAAGTACGCGATCGGAAAGAAAACATTGAAGATGAGAATCTACGACTCAGTGATGTCAACACCAACTCCAAATCTAATTCCAACGGCAAAGACTCCTAAAAAGAGGCTCACAAAGACATGTCCTGAGGGTGTTAGACAGATGCAGCCAATGACCCTAAAATCTACACATGTAAATACTTATATAAAGCAGTTTTATAATTCCTACCAGTTGTAGTATGTTGAGAAACTATCTTCATAACAAATTTTCTTCACATTATTGTATAGCTGTATTACATTGTAGAGGAATTTCTATGTACAGTACGAGCAGAGACAGCTTCAGAGATGAAAATCTTAATAAAAGTGTCTGATACACTTAATTTTTACCAGTATTTTATACTTTAGCCATTTTTTGTGGAAATTGTTCTTTCATAGTTATTGTCTTTCATCTTTCATTAAGATTCCTTGAAAAGTTTTTGAAACAGATGTGTTTTTATACGGCTGTTTAATGTCTTTTTGTCCATGTCCTTTCAAAAGGTCAATTCTGGAAAACGTCTAGCAAAATGTCAACTAATCAAAGTGTGTTTTGGGAGGAAAATTGTCTAAACATTACATAAAAATACAGAAACATCCACCCCAAGTATGTTAGCGATGTTGAGCTGAGGAGACAGACGGCGGTCTTCCTCTTAAAACAACAGTTTCAAGCTGTTGTTCAGAGTGCAGTTTCAGAGTGTAGCCCACTAAGAAAAAAAACATTTTTCAAAGATCCCCAAGCCTTATTCTGTGTGAGATGAAAATATTTTCAATAAGAGATGCTCAGTGTAAGAAACTGTCACTTTTTAAAGACATTTTGGTTTGATTTCAAGTTGGATATAATATTAGGTGTATGAATGGAGGACATTGAGAGATTCAATAAAGCTGGTATTATTTTTTGCAGTTAAGAGACCAGCAGGAATAGCCCAAATTCATCTTAGAAGAAAAGAGTTGAAGATTGTATGGTAATCTTCTGAAATTAACCTTTAAGCCTCTACAGAAGCTATACAGTTTGCTTTAATGATGTACAACTATCATCATATTGTATGTATAGGTGACATTAAACATTTAGCCAAATGCAGTTTTTTTTGTTTTTACACTTGATGTTTTTTCAAATTGTCCAACTGCAGTCAGGTGTAAGACTGTAATGTTTCTGGTTTTCTGTTTTTGCAAAGTCTGAGGGGAAATGCCTTGACACCAAAACAATGAAGTTCTGTTTTTATATTTGTTGCATGAAATCAGCTCGTATTACTCACTTGCTACAAAGCTTTTTTGTTCTCGTTTGTCAAAATGCTTCCATCAGGTCAGATTACATCCGACAAAATAAAAAGAACAGCTTTAAAAGCATAAGCTTACAGCGCCATTCTGAACACAACACTTTTTTTTGAAAAATAAGAAAAAATGTTTTGTAGATCCCACACTACTTAGGCTGTAAGATATTGCTCATGTTCACTTTTTCATAAATTTTCCAAGTAAATAATAACAACTTTATTATTCCACAAATAAAATATGCTTTGCTGGAGAGCTGTAAAACAAACAGCAAGACTGGACTGGAATATCATCAAAAATTAAATTCCACTTACACTGCTATATTTTAAGCTTCCAGTGTCATGGCTGTTTCTAAGTAATATCTCCAAACTGTGTTTGCTCTAAATGTACAAACCATCGCAGGCTTGGTACACCAGAACAAACATTCCTTTGGCTAAAAGTTCTTGCCAAATCTGCCAACACATTATTGGAGTTTTAAACATGCTTGATCCTGATCCAGCTTCTAAAGCTCATGCTGTGGCAACAGAAAGAAGAAAACTTCATCAATACAAGACAAAGAAGGAAAAAGATCTTTAAATCCAGCAGTAACAAATTTATTTCAACTTGCATCATTGTTAAAAAGGATGGCTTTAGAATGCTTGTGTTTGCAAGAAAATAGGACAAGAACTCATTTATTCATTCATTCATCATGGTGCCTATCTCCAGCAGTCTACGGGTGAGAGGCAGGATACACCCTAGACAGGTCGCCAATCTATCGCAGGTTCAAGAATATAGGTATATCATATTTGCACAGTTGCACCTCAATAAAGCAGGAAATCATTCATTCATTAATCCATCCATCCATCCACCCATCCATCCATCCATCCATCCATCCATACATACATACATACATACATACATACATACATACATACATACATTCATTCATCAATACATCCATTTTCTATACCCGCTAATTCCATACAGAGTCACGGTGGTCAGATGGCTACATTCAGTTTTATTAATGGGAAATTAAGTGTAAAGATAACTTGTGCGAGAAAAGGTTCAACAACAAACAGGCCTAACTGCAGCCTGAAGAGGATTGTGAAACAAGACCCATTCAAGAGTTTAGATTAGATTCATGAGGTAGAGCTTCAAGAGGCATCGCAGAATCCAAGTTGATTGAGGTCTAGTGTCACTCCATGTGCTGATGTTGGATCACATGCGTTTTATCAAGTCCAAAGTCAGAGCAGACATCTAATAGGAGTTTTTAGAGCACTTTCTGCTTCTTTCTGCTTACAAACTTTATGGAGATGCTGATTTCATTTTCCAGCAGGAGTTGGCACCTACCCATACTGTTCTTCTATAATATTCAAGCTATAATATAATAAGTGCTTGAAGTATATCTTCAAGTGCTTACGTTTTGAATTACATTCCTGATATAAATTAGCCCTACCCGTCAATGATATTGTAATTCATTGAGATTTGCTTGTATATGCAGTTGTATTTAGTAAATTAGAATATATGTTCCGATTAGGCTTGTTTGTCAGATGAAAAAATAAAAACCTTTAGGCAGGAATCAAACATACTTTTCACTAAGCCCATATTTCTGTATTAAAAATTTTTTTTTTATTGCTCTAATGCAATATTCTAAACAACAAAAATTTGATTTCCATGTTTTCTTTAGCTCAAAATGGAAAAGCAGAAACAAATGCTTGAAAGCACCAGTCTGTGTGTCATTTATCTATGCAATGAGTTTTACTCAAATAAGTCTAATTTTCAAAAATATTATAATTTGTTGAATTTGATTGTAATGTCTCAATGAAAATTTGTTTTTAAACATTTTCTTTTAAATTTAAAAATAAGGTATGCAAGCAACAACATTTGGAACTTTCAAACTACATAAAAAAATATTTTTACTGTATATTTTAAGAAATGTTTGAAACGGAGGTTGCTTACCAAAAACCAAAACAAAACAAAGCAAAACAAAAAATCTGGCAACATAGCACATAGGAATAATGACAAAGATTGAGTAACTTTCTATAAGATTTGTGAACTAGCATCTCTCTCTGCTAAAGACAGCTCTTTTTAGTGGCAAATGAATCCACATAAATGTACCTATATCACATAACTGACAGAGAAAGGTAGCCATTTTCTGCTGAACCCATGTACAAAGCCTGATGTTTTCCACAGGAGAGGGTGGAGTCCAAAACTGAGTTATTTAGTGTGGTATTTTTTAATTATAAAACCTGAAACACCACTAAAATGAGAAGAGCTCATGCAAACAACATTTAGCAACCATACGGCTGTAAACATGTGTTTTCCATCTAAGTTGCTGTGCTGAAATGAATGAATGACTTGCTGCCCCAGGCTCTAGTGGAGACATACACTCTTTGCATACTTTGCCTTTAGCAAATCTTCTCCACTTATGTCCTTAAATCATAAGCAATGTTTAATTACACACTGTAAAAATGTTATCCAGGAAAACCAAATAAATGTCTTTTGGTTTAAAACATACAAAATAAACAAAAATTATATATATGTAAAACCTGATATATATATATTTTATATGGAAAAAAATGTTAAAACAGCACGCATTTCCTTTCTACGTATTTTTTACTTTGTTTTTTGGTCTATAATATTAAATCCCAATGAAATGCATTTACGTTTCTAGACAAAATGTGAAAATTTTAAACTGTGTAAATACTTTTGCAGGGCACTGTAAATCCATGGAAAGCTAACCCTTCCCTGTAAAACATTAATAACTAACATTAAACAGAAGAGGTTGCCCTCAGGTTCCACTTATCAACCCCTTCCAATGCAGCCTTTAATCTTCACCCCATGTGGTTTCAGAGCCATTCACAGGTTGAAACATGCAATGGAACACTTCTGTTTGGAAAGATAGAAGGGACAACTTGAAAGACTCAAAGGATGGATAGATGGGTCGGTGACTCATTTGACCTTATACTCATTTTAGTAAGTGTGGTTTTCATTGTTCTACTATTCAAGGTCTTAGGCCTGAGGATCTACACCAGTAAAAATACTCTTCCTCAACCATTCAATTGAACCAATATTTTACCAAATTCTCCAATTCTAGCCACAGACCTTTTAGCATAAACAGTTCTTTATTTTTCTGTGATAATAAGCTTCCGTCACAACAAAAAGCATCCACAAAACAAGAATATTTCCACCTCAGTGCTTCATAACTTGGAAAAGAAGTTTCTGTCAGAAGCCCGTTGGAGTGTTACATCACCTGCTGCACTTTTAGTCTGGCTGGCAGTAGAGCTCCATTACTCAATGAAGTAAGTTGTGAATCCTATAGCAAACGTAAGTACTAAATTTAAAAGGTCAAAATATATACATGCTACTAGTGCTCATAGGTACACAGTAAGTTTTATGTGCGTATTAAGTAAACTGTAAACCTTCAGATCATAGTTACAAGTATGATCCAAATTTCACAAGATATGTATTTTTATTAGCTTATTTCCATAATCTTGTTTAATTTTATTGCTAGCTCAACAAGTACGCCCTACATTGTTTCAGTAGCAACGTATGCATAACATACCATTCTTGTAGCTGCCTCATTTCTACCTTAACTGCCTCCTTTATCAGAGCATGTGGCATTTGTTGGGGCCATCAGTATAACCTGTGTACTTTGATTTGGTTAAATTGGACCTAAAATATTCACTAAGCCCATCTTTAAATCAAAATAATTCTTAATTAATTATTATACACAGTTTCTACAGCTACAATGTTCATTGCTGTAGCTTTATAGTATGTGAAGCTACTGGTTCATATACTTGAAAAGGAAACCAGGATCTACAATAACTCTCTAGTCTTTCTTAGCCAGCTTTGCAATGGATGATATTGTCTGCTCTTCTTACCAAGGCACGTCCACAGTTCATGAGGCATGTAAGAAACTGAATGAAGAATGTTGTTTTCAAAAACTAGCTAATAATAGTTACTCTGGTGTACTCCGAAAGAACAAGAACCATTAAAAATATATATGTCCAAAAAATATTGTTTTTTTTTTCTCTCTTTATTTTACCTTTGGATTTTTACATTTCCAGCATAAATTGCAATTTAAAAGGTATTTTTTGTTATGGTACTGGTTAATATAATACTTAAGGGTTCTCTGGACAGAGTCATCATGATATTAACCTTTTCCCTACCTAAACCAGAAGACTAAAAGCAATCTTACCACTCAGTAGGCTTTCCTCATCATAGAGCCACCTGGATTGCTGAAGATGTGAACCATTTAAGAGCAGGTATTCCTTTCAGATATACCGAAGTAATACTGAACATACGTTTATATAAATTGTTTATCATTTGTTTTTTTATTATTTGTGATGAAGATGTTTTCACTGGATGTCTTTGCTTTCCATACAAGAAAAGACAGGACAGCAAGTTGCCTCTGGCAGTAAGAAAGTCCTGCCTGTTTCAGCAAGTCCAGGGTGCTTCACAAGGAGAACAAAGACATGAATCTTTAAATTATAGGCGAGGCCAACATGCCTCTGCTTTTACTTATCGCCCCATGCGAGGTACATGTTGAAAAGGTTTTGGAATGGGAAGGAGAATCATGCCAACCCAAAACAGAATTCTTTCATTTATCAGCAATATAATATTCTCAAATCCAATTCTCCATCTAACCTACCAGGTATGTTAGGTCTTACAAGCCTAAGGGACTATAAACCTCCAATATAGCCTTCAACTTAGATTACTTGTGCCAAACTCCCATCAAAGCGTTTACACTTGGCCAACATTCCGAGTTATACAACATGTTTTCATAAGAAAACCAAGCTGATGCGGACTCTCTTGAAGCAAGAAATCTGATCTGGTTAACCCTAAATGAAATGCATCTGTTTTCTCATATTTGCTCATATACATCTTTTTGCTGAAGACACAGTTTGCAGAGAGGTTACAAAGAATCAAAAATATTTTATTATACAAAGGCATCAGTTAGCAGAAGAATGCAAAAACCCAAAGCATAATATACTATAGGCAGGATAAAGCAGTCATTAATAATTGGAGAAAATATTGAATAATAGTAACATTACATAAACTGAAATTTTCTCCAGAAGTAAGCAAAGACAAGATGGAAACTGGTCGAGGAGGCTGCAAAGAGGCTGATGGCAAGACCAAAAGAGTGCAGGAATTTCTCACAGGTACTGGTTGTGCTCTCCATGTGACGGCAATCTCTTGCATTTTCCATATGACTTGACTAAGGAGTGGGGTTGTAAGACGGACACTTTTTCTTCCAAAGAAAACATCCAGATCTTGCCAAAAATAACGCACATCTTTGTTATGAATACTGTTACGAAGTTTTTTGGCCATATTTCCAAAATGTTTGTTTGGCACAAAAACATTACTGTATATCACCAGACAAATATTGCCAAATCAAGATGTAATATGATGATAGACGGCTACAAAAGAAAACTGAATGTTGCAGAAAAAATCAAAATTCGCTTTCAGAAAGTAGTACTTAAAAAGTGTGCACACTTAAGCAACCATGGCTATTGAAGCGTTTTAATTTTTTTCCATCTTCCACCCTGACAGATTTGAAAGCTTTTCAGTTGAACTGTACAAAATAAATGCCACTTTAAAGGGGACATGTCATTCTTTTAAATCCTTCCTTTTGTTCCTTAAATCATTCAGGTTAGGTCTATAAAAACGTGGAACTGCAATGCTTTGGTCTGAACTCCTTGTTATTGTAGCTCCACAGGCCCCTCTCTTACCCCTATTCTGAGACGTGTCTGAGAGCAACTTGTTTTGGTGCAGTCCTTTAAATGCCATTGAAGCACTTCACTAACAACCCCCCCCCCCACCCAAATTGATTAAAAGATGTCAACAACTGAAGACTTGTCCATCCAGCTTTACATGTTTGAGCCAGAGTCTGACCTTGAGCGTGAGCATGATGAAGACGATGAACCTGCAGAACCCCGCCTTCAAATGAATGCATCACAATAGTGTATTACGGGGTTTACACCCTCTCCATCCTTACCAAGTAACTACATTAAGGGGCGTAGTTTACACTTCAAAGAGGTTCTGATGCTGAGGAACAGTGTAATTAACTGTGTGGGTTAATACACCCAACAACCAAAGATTTAGACTTAGCGACTTGTAGCTTCAGAGTATTTGAGGTTGGACTACAAAATCACAGTGAGAAATAAAAATGGCAGATTCGCTGCATTTAGCTGTTCTGCAGCAAATACAGTAACATAACAGTTCAAAAAACGTAACAGAGCATAGAAAAAACTGAACGGATTGAAAAATATGTACCAAACAAAACATTAAGATGCAGCCCTTGGAGAGACTAAATTCAACTTTTCTGCACTCCTACAGACTCCAAGTATACAACAAAATGTTTTTTAAGGCTAAAAAAGTGGATTTTGAAAGATATGTCCTCTTTTAAAGGTCGAAGAGTTTTTAAATAATTTATCACAAAAACTTTGCATTTTAACAGGGATTTGTACACTTCCAAAAATCCACCATTTGTATATATGCATAAAAAACACAAAATGAAAAAAGTAGGAAAGGAAACAACAAGTGACTTGACAGGTTAGTTCTATCAAATTTAGTCTTTGTTGTAATAGGGCAATAAAATGTTACTCACATAGCCATAACAACAGACCGCAATGCTAATAGACTATTTTGCAACAAAAAAGCCAGAAACACTAGAGGGAAAAGTTGGCACCATGTGCAGGCCATGTGTGATTTCCAAATATTTAGGTTCAAAAATCCAAGTTAATCCAAACCAAATGACAGCTACTCAACCACATAGGTGTCTGGGAGGAATTTGATATCAATAACAAACAGCGATTTGACATGTGCTATGTGGATCTATGTACTGTAGGATGAGCTTAACATCCTTTAGGGGTGAACGTTTGGAACATTCTGTTACTTTGATCCTCAAAAGTCAATATGAGATTCCACTTAAACTATTTCACATTTTCTCATGTTACAACCACAAACTTTATGTATTTATTGGGATTTTATTTGATTCTGCATATTTGTAAATGCTTCAAAGTTTTCAAATTCATTTACAAATACAAATGTGAAAATTTATTGTGCATTTGTGTTCATCCCCCTTTACTGTGATTTCCCGAAATAAATCCATGCTTAATCCAGTCACTCAATTAGTGAGTGAATAATTTAATAATTTTATCTCACTACAAATATAGCTGTTTTGTGAACTTATAGGCCAAACAAGATGAGCAATAATCAGAGAAACAGCCAAGAGACCATACTAACTGGAGGAGCTGCAGAGATTCATAGCTCAGGTGGAAGAACCTGTTTACTATAACTGTTAGTTATGCCCCCCTGAAATCTGCCATTTACTGAAAGGTTGAAAGGAGATAACTATTGCTAAAAAAAGCTCTGATTGCAGTTTGCTTGAAACCATGTTGACAAGGAGGTAGAGCAAACATGTGGATGAAAGTGTTTTTCAACCAATAATGTCATATGGGCCATCATAATAATGTAATATGTCAACATCATCTCTCTCATGCCATCATAATTGTCAATACTACAATAATTTTGGCTATTTTAAATGTAATAAAGAAAATAATTTTATAACTAACTCAATAATGCAGTGAAATATTTGAGCCGGTAAGGTAATGAGATTTTCCCCACTGCGTCCATAATACAAATACAACTGTCTAAAGTTACATGACTACTGTTTTATTGTTGATTCTAGCACATGTTCAAAGTGATCTAACAACCAAATGCACATCACAGCAAATAATTAAATATTCATCCATACAGGAAGTTATGTATTTATATAAAAGAGCAAAGAAACAATATTTTAACCACGTATTTTGCCCATATTGATTCTTAAATAGGTTCCTACAGCAAGAGCTGTATTGTGGTTCCTTGATGAATGATACAAGCATTATTCAATACACCTATTTATCATTACTGACTGCACTTCAAATATAAAAGATTTTTTTTAATTCAATGGTAATTATGTAATAAGCAGTAAATAATCTAACAACTCATAACAATATTGTCAAAATGTTATAATACTGGCTTAAAAACATGTATTACAGTTTTGGTAAGTGATTGGATTATTGTTTTTTTTAAGTTATTACATTATTGGCTTTATTGAATTTAAAAGGACATAATTCATACATAATCAGCAGATAATACATTACTGTTTTTTACAAGGTGCTCTGGTCAGATGAAAGCAAAATTAAACTAAACAAGGCATTATGTGTAGCATAAAGTTAACATGCACATTACTCTGAACAAACCACCCACAAGATGAGACATGAGATTAGACATTCTTCAGCAGGGAAAGGGAAGCTGCAGAGTTGATGGAAAGATGGATAGAGGTAAACACAGGTTAACCCTGAAAGATTCAACAGAGAAATTTACTCCAAGCAGCTAAGAAAAACTTATAACTGTTTTACTGTCCATCATGCTGTCAGGATCTGTCAGTGTTAGGTTTTGAGTTTTAGTTCTTTGTTGGTTTCTCTCCACTCCCTGTCAGTGTCCTTTATTCACTGTTTAGATTTTAGATTTAGATTTAAGACTTATTCCTGTGTTAGATATGTTAGTTTATATTTTCCCTATATATTTGACCCCCCCCAGTTAATGTTATTTAGTTAGGATCATTGTTTACTTGCTTCTGTTTACTTAGATGTTTCCTGTTACTTCCATGCAATCCCTGCTCATTAGTTTATCTCCCGGTTCCACCTGCTGTTCCTGATTGTCTCCACGATTAGCTTCCTTAGCCTCTAGTCACATTGTTCGCCAACCTACATCAACTCCAGCATAAATTTGCTCCCACTGTTCCACTTGTTTGGCAAGACAACAAAACTTGTAATAATACAGCGTGTAATGTGCCATAGTTTCATATATTCTGAAGTATTAACCTTGTGAAACATTATTGTATGAATTATGTAAAGTTTTGACATTGTTACATTTAATTTCAGTCTGCTTAATCACCAGCATGCTACCATCATACAGGAAGATTTATATAGTTATTGGAAGCCTGCTATTCTAAATCAACGTTATTACCAAATTATATATTAATAATGTGTGCTGCAGAACTGAGAACTGCTTACACAGCACAAATGGGTGCTCACGAGGTTACAATCTGTTTAAATATACAGGTGTCCATGGAAGGAGTGTTGCCACTTCCTTTGTAAATGGCTAAATGTATGAACTCTCTCGCCTCAGCTCACTTTTACAGATTTTCCAGAGGATTAAGATCTGGAGACACTCTAGGCCACTTCTTGATCTTAACATGTTTCTACTTTAGCCAATCTTTTACCTCCTTGACCACATTTTTCAGATTAGATAAAAACTATGCAGGCTTATCAGAAATTTTGGGAATATTGGAGTAGCTTAACAGTGCAACAAACAAATTTGTTTTTGAAACCAATAGTATGATCATTACATGGAGCAATTAGCCCTGTTTTGTGGCCATGTGTGCACAGCACGTCTTTCCTGCCCAGAACCTACACTCTCCAAATTAAATTCGTGCCTGGGGGATGCATATCTAAACACCTCGACTTTAGCTCCCATCTACAGCCTTTAAACTGACAAAGGCTCTTCTTCTAGACCATAGTTCTAATCAAGTCTATTGCTGATGGTGTTAAAGCCTCTTCCAGCCTTTTGCAGATCTGACGTGAGGTCTTGACAGCACTTAAACATACGCGTTGTCTGCAGGACATTTTTATAAATCACCTTCAAGCGTTGGAGAGGTTGGAATTAAAAGAAATCAACTCAATAGACAGGTGTGTTTTATACACATAAGTATGATCAGGTGTATTTGTGACTAATGAAATTACTGATTTGTGGAAGCCCAAATTCTGGCTGGGTTCTGATGGGGGTATCAAGTTCCTTTGTTCCTCAATAATCTAACATGCAAATCCAAAATTTAGCTTTTTTGTAATGAAGTTTTTTTCTGTTATTGTTGTTGTTATTCTGACACTTTAGTTCAAAATGAAATAAATATGAACAATGTTTTCGATATGAAAGGAAAAGGTGGTTATGGTGTAGACTGTTTGTGATTTTATTCTCCTTGACTAAAACCCCAGTTTCTTCTAAAGAAAAAAACCCACAGATCTAATTACAACATAATATATATGTTTGTAAGCCTGTGGAATTTTTATGTATTCTTCTAGTTTGTACAATAACATGGCAATTCTTTGTAAACCTTCTGCAATTTATGACTTTACCTAAATAATAAAAATGAGCAAATATCAGGAAAATCCTACAGGGCACCTGAACTTTATTCCAGAGGAACCGGGGTCACTGTAATTAATATTAGCTGTGTACCCAAGAAGACTGAGTATTAACATTAAATCAAAAGGTGCATAAAACCCTGTATCTGACTAATGGTGTCCACACTTAAGCAACCAGGTTATTTCAGCTTTGCTTGTTTTTTTATTTTTTCTTTAAACTGTACAGGAATCAATGTTGCTCAATCAGTGAATTTGTGTGTTACAATCAGGTCCATGGCCCTGGCTGTATTAAATCAAGCACTGCATCTCCCAAGAGCTCAGTGAAACCAGCGAAGTACTATAATGGGATGCCACTTGTGCAATAATTCCAGTTGTGAAACTTCCTCACTACTAAATATTCCAAAGTGACCTGTTAGTCACATAACAGAATAAAAGCAATATGCGTAACAACAGCAACGCAGCCACAAAGTAGCAGGCCATGTTAAATTACAGAGTGCATAGAGGTCACCAACTTAGACAAACTTCATGTAGCCTTTAGATTAACCATTTGAAGAGTAGGTAAAGAGTTTTAATAGATGAGCAGCTGTGCTCAAGCCGTCCATCTCCAACATGTAAAATAATAGATAGAGGTTCCCTGCAGTGATAACTTACGCCTCTCTGTCTCACAATTCAATGAACAAATCTTGGTTTGAAAGTTGAAGGAGAATGACACTTACCTGACTGCTTTGTGTCATGTGTAAAGTTTGGTGCAGAGGGGATTATGGTGTGGGGCTCTTTCACTGGAGTTGGGCTCAGCTCCTCAGTTTCTGTTAAAGGAACTCCTAATGCTTTCGCATATAAAGCCAGTTTTGATAATTGCTTCTGACTCGGTAAGGAGAGTTTAAAGAGGCCCTTTTCAGTTCCAAGGTGAATGTGCACCAGTGCACAAGCAAGAGTTCTGGTGTGGAGGAATGACTGATTTGCACAGTGTTGAGCCCAACCTCAGCTTTAGGATGAGTTAGAGTAAAGACTAGTAACCAGGACATTTGTGAGCATCCGACCTTACAAACGCTCTTCTGGAAGAATAGCCAGATATTCCCATATACCCAATTCCGAAGTGTTCCCAGAAAAGTGGAGGCTGAGGTAGATGCAAAGGGTGGGCCACTTCCGTATTAGAGCATTTTGTATTAAAAATGGGATGTTAAGATAGTTCACGTGTGTTTAAAGACAAGTGACCCATAATGTCTGGCAATGTAATTTATGTTACGTTAAAGCTGACCAAAATTTTGGAAATTATTTATCATGATCTCACTTTATAGATCACAAAAGAGGAATTTTAACAGCAGTATGTCAATATTTTGAGATCCACTGCACAATTTACTATTGTTTAACAAGTTTAGACAGTAGCCAGATATGGTCAGGAAAGCTTTTGGTGTCGGACCCAAGTGCAGACATACAGGGTAAGCCAGCAAGGTAAATTTTGATGCTTTAATAACTAAAGAAAAACTTACAAAACGAAGCAAAAACAAGAGCATGCATGACGTGAATAAACAGGCTTGGCTTGGCTTAAACAATCATAGACAGACTTGACAAAACATAAAGTATACTCCTGCAAGGAGTAAACAGGTGGAACAGCAAGACTGGTTGGCATCAAACAGGTGGACCAGATAAAGATGATTACAGGCTTTGGCAGTAGGGAACACTAACCATGACTGGAACTAAACAAAGACACAATCAAATCTAAGACACATATTATAGACATAACATAACATCACCTAAAATACACTATGAACAGAATACAACAATCATGAGAAACCAAACCTAGCTCTCGGTGGAAGACACACGCGTTTTCTCTCCCTCCCTCCCTGCTGACCCCTGCTTCTGCTTTTTGCCTGTATTTTTCTCAGAGCCTCGCTTTGCATATCCTCCAAACTTTTAAATTATGGATTTGGTCAGCTGGACTCTCAACATAATTGATAAAACATTTTTTTTCAACAGGAAGACAGGGTAAAGGAGACCCTCTTGTCCAGACGGGACGTTCTTCTCTGGATACACAATGGATTCTTGGCAGCAGTGGAAAATTGTGTGCCTGACTACGATGTTTACAAGATGTTTATATTAATAAACAAATGTAATAATGTTTTTTTCCAATCTATAAGATTAGCAAGTTTGTTAATCTAAGCATGTGGCAATGATTTAGAAGGTTGTGGGATTCTTTGTCACTTAAGGGCTTTGGTGTGTTAAGCAAATTTTAAATCCTCTCTTTATTATAGACAAAACCAGCAGGGGTTTCAGCTGTTGTGATACTTTCTTTAAAAAGGCGATAAAAGGAAAACAACTTAAAGAGCAACTATGATGCTCCCAAATGGAATTGTGTAAGTAAATTACAGTTTCCCTCCCAACCTTTAAAAATGTCTGGCCCAAACTGCTCAAACTAAGCTGCATGACACCCGGGCCTCCTCCTCCCAACCACAAACATCTCTTTGTGACTCCACCTGCTGGAACATTTTCTTTGCACGAAGGAGGCACAGAAACTACTGTAACATTTACTGCATTTCTCCATATATTAATGTTTGTGATTACTGTATCCCTTGGGATGCTTTTACTGGATTACATTAAAGGATGTCATTGATAGTCGCCATACAAGAGGTGCATCTTAATTAATTAGAATGCCAATAAGCTAATTTATTTTTGAAACTTCAAATACAGTAAAACACATCTAGATTAATTACACATATATATTTAAAGCATTTATTTCTGTCCATTTGTGTGGCTTAGAGCTCATAAAACCCAAAATTAATTTTCTCAAAAAATTTAACTACATAAAACCCACAAAAACCTAAACAAATTTTTTGTCCAGCAAACAGTCATCAGCATTCGCCACGAGGGTATGTTGCAAAAGGTCATTACTACAGAAACTGGATATAAACGGACTGCAGTCATTTTCAAAAAGAAGTATAGGAAGGAAAATGTAATTCACTTCAGTAACTCAATTCATAAAGTGAAACACATGCTATACAAACTGATATTTTCAAGCCTTTATTTCTGTCAATTATGATTTTCCTCCTACAGGTAATGAAAACATGATTTAAAATTAGAATATTACATCGGAACAATAAAAAAAAAGTACTGAAAGGTGGACTTAAATGTTTAATACCTGCTTTAAGGGGAACAGCACTAGGCTGGTTTAAATCTTATTTGTCTGACAGATTTCAGTTTGTTCATGTAAATGATAAATCATCTTTAAACTCCAGGGTTAATTGTGGAGTCCCTCAGGGTTCAGTACTTGGGCCAGTTCTCTTTACTATATATATGCTTCCAATAGGTCAAATTATCAGGCAGTATAGGATACATTTTCACTGTTACGCTGATGATACTGAGCTTTACTTATCCATAAATCCTGATGAAGCCAACCAGTTAGATAGACTTCAAGCATGTCTGGAAGATATAAAAACTTGGATGACTTTAAATTTTTTGCTTCTAAATTCAGACAAGACAGAAGTTGTCGTCTTTGGACCGGAGTCTTTAAAAAAGTAACTGCTTAGTCATCCCTTAGCCTGGATGGCATTAAATTGACCTCCGGTAATAAAGTAAAAAACCTTGGTGTTACTTTTGACCAGGACCTGTCATTTAAATCCCATATTAAACAGGTTTCTAGAATTTCCTTCTTTCACCTCCCGAACATTGCCAAAATTAAAAATATCCTATCCAGGAGTGACGTTGAAAAACTAGTCCATGCATTTGTTACTTCAAGGCTGGTCTATTGTAATTCTTTACTATCAGGATGTCCACAAAATGCAGTTAAAAGCCTTAAGCTGATTTAAAATGCTGCAGCAAGAGTTCTGATGAAAATTAAAAAGAGAGATCATATTTCTCTTATTTTAGCTTCCCTTCATTGGCTCCCTGTTAAATCCAGAATAGAATTTAAAATTCTCCTCCTCACATATAAAGCCCTTAATGATCTAGCTCCATCATACATCAGAGATCTGATTGTTCCATACATTCCTAACAGAGCACTTCGTTCTCAGACTGCAGGTTTACTGGTGGTTCCTAGAGTCTCTAGAAGTAGAATGGGAGGCAGATCCTTTAGTTATCAGGCTCCTCTCCTGTGTAACCAGCTCCCAGTTTTAGTCTGTGAGGCAGACACCCTGTCTACTTTTAAGGCTAGGCTTAAAAGTTTCCTTTTTGATAAAGCTTATAGTTAGAGTGGCTTAGGTTATCCGGAGCTGTCTTCCTTATTTTTTACCTCCGTCTTCTTCCCTCCCTGTTGGATGAAGTAAAGGGGAGTCAGGTTTAGCCCAAACCGGCTCAGTTATGGTTGAGGTGCAAACACACCCTCCATTTCTGCTACCTGTATGACCCCCTATCTTTTCCATTGGTTATGGTCAATCTGACAGAGAGAGGTATCCCAATCACTGTGGTTTTTAGTATAACAATGGCCATCAGTGGGCGCTAGATGGACAAACTGTCTACTTTTAAGGCTAGGCTTAAAACCTTCCTTTTTGATAAAGCTTAGAGTTAGAGTGGTTTAGGTTATCCTGAGCTATCTCTGTAGTTATGCTGCTATAGGCTTAGGCTGCTGGAGGACCAAAAATGACCACTTTCACCCTCTTCGCTACATTCTCACACTACTCTCCAATTTTGCATTTTTTTGCTGTTTTTTTTCAGCTTTTAACTTTGTTCTCTCTCTTTTCTCTTCCTAGAAGCTACACCTGGCCTGACTCTGTGTCTACCTGTGACACCCTTTCTGGAGAGGGCATCGTCCGAGCTTCTGCTGGAAAACCAACTTAATGCTTACCCTCTACTGATGATCCACATGGCCCTGTCTTTCATTTGTTTAACCCTTTTCTCTCTCCTAGACATGGCGATTGACTGAGCTTTTACTGTAACTAATTATATGTGCTCTCTTTCAGACTCTAACCTTGAAAACTGGCTCAGAGTTTATATGTTCTTTCTTTCTAGGTGAAACGACTAAAGGAGCTACATCCATTAACATTTACTTTTTCCTTCCTATAGAAAGGACTCCTGGATCAGTGCTTCTTGTTCTCTTTGTGTCTCTGCTCTGTTCTCTCTAACCTCCAGTCGGTCATGCAGATGGCCACTCACACTGAGCCTGGTTTCTGCTGGAGGTTTCTTCCTGTTAAAAGGGACTTTTTCCTCTCCACTGTCGCTACATGCATGCTCAGTATGAGGGATTGCTGCAAAGTCAACGCCAGTGACTGTCCACTGTCTCTACATGCTCATCTGGGAGGAGGGAATGCTGCAAGTCACTGACTGGATAAAATCTGCTGGGTTTCCTTAGACAGAAAAACTTTATATCCAATTTGAATAAATAACTGAATCTGACTGCACTGTTCAATAATTAGGATTAATTGGAATGTATGTACCTGACTTTTGTGCCTCAAGTGCCTTGAGACGACATGTGTTGTGAAATGGCGATATATAAATAAACTGAAATTAATATAACTGAATTAAGGTTGTTATTTTCAAAAGGTAGATTTAATCTGACAAACGAACCTCATCAAAACACACTAATTTATTGAATTTTACAACAGAGAGCTGAGTTGAAAAAAAACAGCGCGATAGAAAATTTTCAAAATAAAGAGAAAACTGTAGCCTTGAGAGAATGTGAAGCAAGGTCTATTCAAAAGGTTGGGGCAATTCCTGAAGTGTGGACTGCAGCTGCAGTTCGTGCTACAAGAGCCTCATCGTTCATATGCCTTGAGTTAAAGTAGTCCTGTACCACAGACAATGTTGGAAGAATTACCTGAGCTAAGTAGAAAAGGGACTGGACTGTCCCTCAGTGGTCTAAAGTTATTTTTTCTGATGAAAGTAATATTGGAATTTCATTTGGAAATCTAGTTCACCATCTGGAGGAAGAGTAGAGTGACACAGAATCCACGTTGCTCCAAGACCATCGTTTCCAGTCGGTGAGGATTTGAGGAGCCATGTCATCTACTGGTGGTGGTTCCCCATCAAGTTGACCAGCAAACTCACGCGGCCTAAAGTCCACAGAGAATCTGTGGAGGAACTTAATTTCTGGGTTTTCATAAGCTGGAAACTAATTAATTGCGATGCGCCTAAAATTAAATATAATGAGGCATGGTTAACTTTTAAATAAGCTCAACAGCATTGATAAAAATGCTACAAAACAGTACTTTAGTTATTTTATTTGATAGACCACATAAGCAATACGTTTCATATGAAACACAATGAGCATTTCTACCAGAATCTAGTAAATATTCACCACTCAAAAAAGCGATCTCTTAATGTTTTGGACTTTTCAAAGATTCCTTTCGGCCATCTTTCCCCCCTTCTTTTTAGAGTTCCCTGGGGTCCTTACAGGATATCTGCTGATATATAGGGAGGCAAAATCCACTCTGGATGCATTGGCAGGATCCCAATATATCCACAGTCATACATGTGGCCAAGTTATACTCCACTTTGAACCTATAACATATAACGTGGCAAAGAAAAACAGCACAAAATGGGAAAATCAAAACAGAAAGTGGTAAAACACACAAAATCCACAATTTCTAGTTAATACCAATAATCTTCCTGTGTCTTGCAAGGCAGCAGTGGAAACTGCTGCACCATTATGACATCCTTCAGTCACATTGTGCAACATTTTATACATTATTTTTATTTATTGTTAGGGGATGGGGTTAGAATAATGAGGAGACAACTGAGCAAAAATATGAAAACAAAATTGTTGCTATGGTTTTGTCAAAACATTTGTTTAACTATCAAAGCTAGACAAAAAAATCCTCTTTCAAAGGTAGAAAGCTAAGTATCAGGGCAGACATTTTTTTATGGAGTTTACCGGATTCTAAAACTATTCATATCTACCCTCAGGCATTCAGAAACGCACACTACAGTATCTACAGTGTCAATATTTATTAAACAAAAAACACAACAAGCAAAAATGGAAAGTCTCAGTGTGGAAACTTAAAAACACTCACCCACTGTGAGCAACAATAACATTGAGTAATCATTTTCATTATGGATTTGATAGCCAATTACTTCATTATGGAGGAATCTTGGACCCATCTTCTGAATACCATTGCTAAGCTTATTGGGGTTTGCAGACATCCATCTCTGCACAGCCTTCTAAAGGTCCCACCACAGCATTTTAATCAGGCAGAGGTCTGAACTTTGACTGAACTTTTAGAGAATGTGAAACCTTTGCAAGAAGTTGTAACTTTATACAGTAACAGTGTATGTCAGCATTATCAACATAATCTAATTAATAAACTAAAATTAACTGAATTTATAAGTAGATTTACTGCCATTATTTAGCAGTTTTTCTGTAAGGCATCTTTACTATTTTTTTATATTTAGTGTGAACTCCTGTGTGTGACAACTACACAATCCTCCTCATCTTCCTCAGGTAGTTCAGCCTTAAATACATTATTTTATGTAATCCATAAAAGTATACTGCTATGAAACAATCTACGGATCTAGCTTTGACTGCTGTTACTCGGTTATTGCTTTCACAATGCACTCCTATTCAAACAGAATCAAAGTATAACAAACCTACCTACCCCTGCAACAGTCCCTTTTAACAAAAACAACCACACTTAAGTCTACATCGGAAGTGGAGGCTTTCAGGCCTCGTACAGCGGAGTGACGGTTCCATCCTTCCACTCGATCCGAATCTCCCCTCGCTGTAAGGTTGGGGAGGAGTGTGGATAATGCATGGCATGCTTGGTCAGGGCTGCTCTTTCATTGGGTGCTGGGGATCCAGAAACACTCATCTCTGACCTCTGAGCGTACGACTTCAAAACACAAACCACTTTCTTCCTCCTGGCACAACATGAAGAATAAGAGTAAAGAGTAGGAGAAAGTAAAATACTTTCAATACAATATTTTACAAGGAAACAATGAATTAATTCGAACATCAAATTTTTTAAGATTTCACAATCCTTCCTGCAAACTCTGGGACCAAACTACAGTTCCCACGGGTACACAGTCATGTTTAAAGGTTAAGGTGTGATTTAAGGCCAAAATCAATGTCTTGCATTGGGTTCCGGGTTAATTTGCCCATTCACCCATTTGTATCAGTGTTTCATATCCACATCTTTTCCATATTTCGTCCCTATATATTTAACCTTTGCAAATCAGTTTATTTTTCTTGGTTGTTACAGGTCCAGTCAGAAGTATTAATACTCCTGGAACCTTTTCACATTTTGTAACAACCACACCACAGACCTTTATGTGGATTTTAAAGTTTTTTTTATAACAGACTAACACAAACGATGCATAATTGTGTACTTTTTTTATTAAAATTTTTTTATGAATGCAAATTCGAAAAGTGTGGTAGGCATTATGCCCCAGTGCGATCAAATGCCTCAATAAGTCGACTAATTATTAAATAGTCACAGTATAAATCCAGTTGTTTTGTGAAGGCTTCAAGGGTTATAGATAAGATAAGTAAAAAAATAAAGCTTTGGAGAAATTTAAAGCAGGGTTAGATCATAAAACAATATGCCAAGATTTTGACAATTCACAGTACGGTGTTTAGTCCATCATCAGAAACTGGAAAAACTATGACATAACTGGTAACCTGCCAAAATATGGCCAGGATCCTAAACTCTGGAGAAGCTGTAACTATCCACAGCTCAGGTGGAAGAATCTTTTGGCAGGAGATCTATTAGTTATGCACAAAACAAAGGTGGTTCTTATGGAAGAGTGGTGAGATGGTTGAATCGTTGAAAAGAGTGTGTGGCAGAAAAATAACACCCATGAAACCTGGTGGCAGCATAATATTGTGGGGATGCTTTATTTTACCCGGACAGAGAGGTCAGAACCGGTAGGAAGAAGGATAAATACAAGGCAATTAAAAAAAGAGAGGCAGCAAAATATTTGAGACTGGGGTGGGGCGTATCTTGTGCCTGCAGGCACTGAATATAAAATACATCACAGTTTTCAGATTTTTATTCATGAAAAATAAATCAAAGTAAGTATTGTTTTCCTTCTACTCACATATATGCACTGCCTTCTTTTGGTCTCATAGCTAAAATCTCAACATAGTGAGTTGAAGTTTGTGGTTGAAATGTGATAAAGTCTGAAACAGTTTAAGGGCAACTAATGCTTCTATAAACCACTGCAAGTTATGTAATAAATCATGGAGTCAGACAATTATAAAAACACTGATGCTTGATATACTGTATAACTAAATTAAATTGTACATTACTTTCTGAGGAATTTATGTCACACCCTATTTCCATTGATTGTGGTTCTGACATTTGTTTGGACCAGCTGACTCTTATAAAATAAAGATATGAGTGTTGTTTGGCTTTTCTAGATGAAGTGTGTCTGGAGCAACATGACCTATATCTGCTAAGGGTAAGCAGACGGAAAAGACAGAGGAATAGCTAAAACTGACCTTTCCTACCGCTTTTATATACAAAATCATTGCTCATTTCTATATCATTTTTTAAAAACACAAATCCTAAGAGGTGATGTGGAGGAGCCTAAAGAGCCACATGCGGCTATGGAGCCACATAATGCAGAAGCCAAGGTTAGGCATTCTGTTATGAGGGTTAAAAGTAAAATCAATAGGATTATGAATGTATTGTTTAAATGGTTCTTATGTCCCCATAGCATATTAATGACATATTTGGTGTGTGTGTTGCTGTCCTCACCTGTTGGAGTACACGTTCAGGATGAGAATGACAGTTCCTAGGACCAGAGCCAAAGAGCTCAATACCAGCATGGTTATCTTCCATCCCATTCCTGTACACGTGGATATTTAAAGAGACGAGTGTCATTTTTATCTTGCGTCACCGTTCACATCTTTTTTAAATAAATCCAAAACTGAGCCTCTAACTGGGTCTTTATAAATGCTATACCACATTCACAGAAAACTTTGTTCACCGTTTCTAAAGCATTACCTCCACCTAGAGGTTTAGTAAAGCAACTACAGTATATGAGACAACTAAATAATTTCATCACGGATTTCTACAGATATATTGTAACGCCATACATCACTTCATGGATTATAGTCTGGTGAATTTACCATAGTCCATAGTGAAAAAAACCATGGTTGGATCTGCAGGAGATTTGGTGCCTAAAGAGTAAGGAATCACATGCTTCACAGAATATGCTTCTGTACCTTTGGAGGCCAATATACCTTCATCTGGATGTGAAGAGAACAAAAAAGACCCAAGTCATTTAGAAGCCATTTCTGAAAATAAATGAGTCTATGCTTTTTTTTATCATTTAGAATTTGTGTCATATTTTGAATCCTGCACAATAAAACATTCATTCTATTTTACATAGCTATATGCATGCACATATTTAACCTCTTTTACCCTAACTGTCAACAGAAATCAGCTATTAAAACATGTCAAGACAGTCCCCATTCTATATATACAGATTTGAAAACTACACCAACAATCCTTATCACTGTTATGGATGCAATTCTTACACAGAAATGATTAGCACTGTGGCAATCTAAGGAAAGATAATAGTTAGTACAGAATTATAAAAAGGTTCTGTTTGGCTCTTACATGTTTTGACCTGCATGTGTCTTTCAGATAAAGGACTTTGAGAAATTTCTGTGTTTTCTCCCACATGAAAATGAGGCTGGTTTGGGTTTTCTGTATTGTCTCTCCTGTTGCACAACGTCTGGTTATTGAGAGCTCGCCATTTGGTGCCCTGCTTACAAAGAAGCATGAGAGTATCTGAAGATGTTTTAAACTAATTAGACAAAACAAAACAAAATAAAATAAAACTATTATTAGAGAGGCATTTGAGAGATTACCTGCTTATGTTCCTTCAACAGAAAAACCAAAGAGGAATCTTTTGTTGCACTCAAGTGAAGCCTGTTCTCTCTCAGAGTTATGTGGCCTTTCTTTGAGCAGGTCCATGCCTGGCTACTTGCATCTCGTTCCGCATCCTCTGCACCAGCTCCACCTTTGAAAATGCAGGGCTCCAGAACAACACCTTCATACTCCTCCCTTGGTGCAGTCAGGCATTCTCCAGTGTGTTGGCTGCTGAGAGCCTGGCCTTCTGGGAGCCAGCGCCATTCCTGTGCAGGTGAGTATTGGCTGCACTCTCCCAGTGACACTTGACCTCCTCTTGTTCCTTCTTGAACCTGCAGGCATTTTCCCAGAAGCTTGTTCCGAATCTTGAATCCAGACACCTCTGTGAAGGAAACATAAAGCTGGGAATCAATCCACTCTAGCTTTATGAATAAAGTAACTTTAAAATGCCACAAAGGACCAAAGTGAGGTACATACGAATAGAAAAAAACATCAAAATAAAAGGCCAAAACTAGACAATAATGTCTAAAATGCAAAAATACAAACAACCAACTAATTCGAGACATAAAACAGGGGTAAGGAGCAGGGATAATATAGAAGCTGAAAACTGAATACAGGTAAATCAGGATACTGGATATGACTTGAAACATTTGCTTTTTGCTCATTCCAGCAGCACATAAAGTTAGAAAAACATATTATTAATTTTCAATACAAAAATGCTGACCTACTAAAATGTTTAAATGCACTTGGTTGAGGCTCAATTGCTTGAATTACTGCCTCAATGCAGCTTTGCATGAAGGTGATCAGCCTGTGGCACAGCTCAGCTGTTAAGGAAGCCCGAGTTTCTTGAATAGAGGCATTCAGATGTTCTGCATTGTTGACTCTGGTGTATCTCATCTTCTTCTTGACAATACCTCATAGGTCTCTTATGGAGTCTGGGTCAAACTTGCTAGCCAATCAAGCACAGTGATGCCATGAGCATTTAACCAGATAAAGCAGAGGGAAAAAATCAGGTGCTCTATAAATTCCTTAATAAAACACCACCAGATGACATGGCTCCTCAGATCATCACTGACTGTTGAAACTTCATACTGGACTTCAAACAACAAAGATTCTGTGCCTCTTAACTCGTCCTCATTGCTCTGAGAGTTTGATTTCAAAATGAAATACAAAATACAATTGCTAAATACACTAAATGTAGGCCGAATAAGTCTGTATGCTCTTAAAGCAATGAGTCTATCCTTAGCCCATGCTTTGTAAATCTCCCCCAAACTCTTGAAAGGGCTTTATTTAACAATCCTCTCATCTCAAGCTTGCAGGTATCCCTCTTGCAGATGCATCCTTTTCAGCCACACTTTTTGCTTCCACTTAACGTTTAATTCCTAGCTTACATACACCACAGTAAACAATTTCTTTAGAAATTATATTTTGTGGAGGATCACAGGGACTATCTGCGGTACTTTTGAATGTCCTAATTCATGCAACATTCACACTTCCTGAGAAACTAAATTTTTGGTTTGTTTTCATTAGCTGTAAGCCATAACCATCAAATTAACAAACGCTTGGAATATATCACTCTGTGTTTACTGAATTTCTAAAATACATGGGTCTCACTTATTGAAGTGAATTAATGAAATAACTTTGCTGGTATTTAATAACTTATTGAGGTGCACCTCTTAATTCTTCGCCCTATGTGGGTAAAAGTCCACAATGAGCCCAGATTTCTGCTCTCAGTTCAAGTTTATAAAACACGTATAAGTTCCGTGAATAATTGTTCCATCCTACGAAAGAGCACAAAATGGCACAACAATAAACACAAAGAAAGTCTAAAATATGCAATTCTAATCGGTTCGTCGGCTAAACTGCTCAAAATTAAAGCAGCCTGGGTGAAAAGTGCAGTTGTATAATTTGCCTAAATATGCGGAAATTGCAAAGGGTAACAGATTTTACCTCTGAAAATGATAAGGATAAGCAAACAAACAGAAGAAAACGTTCTCCCTCTCATAGCGATGGCAGAAACGGATACAGATTTCCTCTGAGAGACTGTGTGCTTCTATTTAGCAACAGGGAAGGGGGCAAAACTTCCCACTGTAGCATGCAGTGACGAGACAGCTAAAACAAGGGCCAAATTCCTTAAAAGAGACACGCTGTTTACTGCTCTATTCAAAGCAACTTAAAGCTATAGAATCTACTTAAAACTATAATACATCAGAGTGACATTTATTAAGTATAACATAATTGTCTTTGTATGTTTTAGATATTGGATTTTCTAATCAGGAAAAAAAAGAAACACATTTGGAACACAAAATGTCATCCAAATCCGCATCCAAACTCATCAAAATTTTACATTCGTGTTTTATTCATATGTTTTTAGTTATATATTTGTTTTGTAGTGAAAAATACCTGATTTAAAACCTTTAATGCAGCGCCTTCTATGGTCGCAGTACCAGATCACAGAATAAGATGTCTGTCTAAAAATAGGAAAAGAAACAAATCAATTTGTTTTTATTATTTTGAACATCAAAAGAAAATCCAACCAAATTTAAGTTCAACTCATCCATTTATGACCACAAAAAGTAAAAGAGAAATGCTTTTTATTTTACTTCCATGTTTTATGAAATAAAATAACCAGTTTTTATTCCTTATAATTTTTACTGGTTTGTGACGAAACCAGACAATTACATAAACATGACCCATACTACAGGTAACTTTTTGTCTAAAATTGTACTGTGATCTTTTTTGTCATTTACTTAATAAGCATTTATTTAAACTGTTCTGAAACTCAGGAAACAGAGAGATGAGGTCAATCTTGTTTTCAAACAAAATGCTGAAAATGCAGGGAGTCAATCAACAAATATGTCAATAATTGCCAACTAGAACACGTAGACATAATGAAAAGAACACGACATAAAAGGGTATGACAAAAAGCCACTGAAAATGTTTAATACTATATAGATAACAAATATGAGAAGTGGCAAAAAAACAAACAAAAACAAAACATGAGATGAACTCTAAATTAGATATTCAACCTCTGCTGTCAACCTATCCCTTTGTTTCCCACCCTGCCTGGGGAGAACAGTACTTTACAAGAACTCTGCCAAGGCTCTGTAGACTACTAATGAGTTTCAAAGAACATAAATCTGTTTTTAGAAGACAACAGTGCTACTGTTTGAATAGAACATCCCTACTTGTCGCTATGAGAAGCTAGAAGCTTTTGTCGGCCTGCATGATTATGTGATGTTTTCCTGTCTCCCAACACACACAAGGAATGTTTTTATAAGGACAGGAACAGAAATGTTTACATTTTGCCCAAAAAATCTTCTAAAAAACTTTTCATGAACAACATTCGTAAAAATACATAAAATAGCATGTAAACAACATAGAACCAAAGCTGTTGGTTTCTCTTTTTCTTGGTTTGTTTCAATAATAAACTTGAACATTTAAAAAGGCACCACTATTTATTTTGGACTGCAATGAAATACCAACGTGCTGATTTTACAAAAGGCATCAGATGATAGATTTTAATGTTTTCAGAAAAAAACATTAGAAAATATTTTGAAACTCTCTTCATTTAGCTTGTTCATCTGTCTTACTTGGTCCAGTGGCATCTTGACAGTTGGGGTAAAAGGGCAGATGTGATGAGTGCTTCCCCCCATCTGAATACAAAGCACAGAAAGTATATCTCACTTCAGGATGGCAAGGAATGGAAGGCAGAGTTGAACTAGCACACACAAAGTGTTTCTGGAATCAATCATGCTGAGCAACTGATTAGGAAGTTTATTTACTTATTAGTATAGGTTATTTTGCACTGGAAAAAGTAAATGTTCTCTTTGTAAAAACACACAAACACGCTCAGTCAATACTTTCTTTTTAACATCAACATCGTTTTAGTTGTCAGTCAGTCAGTCATTTTCTACTGCTTAGTCCATAGTGGGTCGTGGGGAAGCTGGTGCCTATCTCCAGCAGTCTATGGGCGAGAGGTGGGGTACACCCTGGACAGGTCGCCAGTCCATCGCAGGGCAACACACAAACAACCAAGCACACACTCATTCACACACATAGGGGCAATTTAGAGTGACCAATTAACCTAACAGGCATGTCTTTGGACTGTGGGAGGAAGCTGGAGTAACAGGAGAGAACCCACGCATAATCATTTTGTAAAAAAAAAAAAAAAAAATGGGTACTGGGGTGCAGAAGATGGGCCTCGCCCAGAACGTAATTCATTCAAGAACCACCACTGGGTATTTGTCATGAGTTTCGTTTGGCTGTTCAGTTGTGTAGTCTGTTTATATATTATTATATATACAGGGGTTGGACAATGAAATTGAAACAGCTGTCATTTTAGTGTGGGAGGTTTCATGGCTAAATTGAACCAGCCTGGTAGCCAGTCTTCAATGGTTGCACATTGCACCAGTAAGAGCAGAGTGTGAAGGTTCAATTAGCAGGGTAAGAGCACAGTTTTGCTCAAAATATTGAAATACACACAACATTATGGGAGACATACCAGAGTTCAAAAGAGGACAAATTGTTGGTGCACGTCTTGCTGGAGCATCTGTGACCAAGACAGCAAGTCTTTGTGATGTATCAAGAGCCACGGTATCCAGGGTAATGTCAGCATACCACCAAGAAGGATGAACCACATCCAACAGGATTAACTGTGGACGCAAGAGGAACCTGTCTGAAAGGGATGTTCGGGTGCTAACCCGGATTGTATCCAAAAAACATAAAACCACGGCTGCCCAAATCACGGCAGAATTAAATGTGCACCTCAACTCTCCTGTTTCCACCAGAACTGTCCGTCGGGAGCTCCACAGGATCAATATACATGGCCGGGCTGCTATAGCCAAACCTTTGGTCACTCATGCCAATGCCAAACGTCGGTTTCAATGGTGCAAGGAGCGCAAATCTTGGGCTGTGGACAATGTGAAACATTTATTGTTCTCTGATGAGTCCACCTTTACCGTTTTCCCAACGGTGTGGAGAAGCCCCAAAGAAGCGTACCACCCAGACTGTTGCATGCCCAGATTGAAGCATGGGGATGGATCAGTGAACGTTTGGCCCGATACTTGTGCTAGATGGGCGCGTCACTGGCAAGGACTACCGAACCATTCTTGAGGACCATGTGCATCCAATGGTTCAAACATTGTATCCTGAAGCCGGTGCCGTGTATCAGGATGACAATGCACCAATACACACAGCAAGACTGGTGAAAGATTGGTTTGATGAACATGAAGGTGAAGTTGAACATCTCCCATGGCCTGCACAGTCACCAGATCTACATATTATTGAGCCACTTTGGGGTGTTTTGGAGGAGCGAGTCAGGAAACGTTTTCCTCCACCAGTATCACGTAGTGACCTGGCCACTATCCTGCAAGAGGAATGGCTTAAAATCCCTCTGACCACTGTGCAGGACTTGTATATGTCATTCCCAAGACGAATTGACGCTGTATTGGCCGCAAAAGGAGGCCCTACACCATACTAATAAATTATTGTGCTCTAAAACCAGGTGTTTCAGTTTCATTGTCCAACCCCTGTACATGATTATGCTCCCCCGTCCATCTGCATTGCATGCCTGAAACTAAAACACATACATCTTATATATGTAAAGCGAGGCAACTAAATATCTAAAAACACTGCTTATTATCAGTCTCAATGCTGTAAGATGACTTAAAAAAATGTGACTAAAATTTATAAGCAAAAGCAAAGTTGTGGTCAATTTAAAGTATGACTTCTCCCCACTAGAACATCCTTGAGAGGCTTGAATCCCCATTGAACTCTGTTCCATCCTAGGTTGAAGTGGTCAAAAAAATAAGGGTTTAGGAAAGATCTATAGGTATCAGCCAATGGAACAATTAGGCCAGTATTTGCCTTTTTTAAACATTGGGCTTCATGGTGCTGGTTTAGACGTCGTTTTCCAGACAGAGCAGATCTGTAGCGCAATCCATGAGAGTCACCTGAAATGTCTCCACCACCAGATCTGTAGAGGCACAGAAAGAAGCTGCTGCTTCGGCCAGCCTGCTTGTCCATATATGTTTAATACCCAAATAAAATTCTGATTCCTAGTTTTAAAAAAAAAACTAATGGAAACAAACAACCTTTTCACCAATTACATAAAAATAATCATTTTGTGTTGGCTGCCCTGAATTTTAGGTTAACCACAGAAAGGGAAAATGATCCCTGGTTTTATAATTAATCAGTAACATCTGAATTCAGCCTCTTTACTCTGACATATCTCAATAGAATCAAGTGCAACCAATTGCCTTTAGAGGTCACCTAACTGGTTAATCAAGACCACTCAAATGTATTTTCTTGTTAGTTTAAACCCAGGTGTTCTGTTTCTGGCCTTCGAAGTTTGTTAGAGAACATTAGAGAACAAGCAGCATCGCGAAGGCCAATGAACACAGGAGAAAGGTCAGGCAGAAAGTTGTGGAGAAGTTTAAAGCAGGGTTAGGTTCTAAAACTATATTCCTGGCTTTTGGCATCTCACAGAGCTCTGATTAATCCAACATCTGGACATGGGAAGACGTTGGCGCAGCTGCAAAACTATCAACACATGGCTCTAGTAACAGGCAAGCTGAGCAACAAGACCACTAATCAGAGAAGGAGCCCATGGAGGAGCTTCAGAGATCCACAGCTCAGGTGGCATAATCTGTTGAGAGGAAACTAGCAGTCATGAACTTCACAAATTGGGCCTTAAGGGAAAAGTAGCAAGAAGTTGGTCAGAGTTGATGGGAAGATGGATGGAACTAAATACAAGGTAATCGTGGAGGAAAACCTTTTAGGGGCTGCGAAAGACTTGAGTCTGGAGAGAAGATTCACCTTTCAGTTGAACAGTGACCCCAAACATCCAGCCAGACCTAAAATGTGCTGGCTAGGATCAAAGCTTACTTGGATAGAACAGTCATAAACTTGACCAAATCCATTTGAGAATCAGTGGCCGTATGTGCTACTTCGTATTGATCCATCACATAAAATCCAAATGAAATAAAGTCCAAGTGGAATAAATACTTTACCACCAGGGACAAATAAACAAGGTTCCATAGCCTGTTTCCAAAAGCTGCTTATCAGCCTATCAGTTGTAAAGGTTAATTTGCAGAACCGGAATAAGATGGTCCGTTAGGTTTGGGAAGTGATCAAGTCGCTAACTTCTGTGACCGAAACTTTGATCACTGCAACACGCCCTTATTGCATGTCATAAATTATGGTTTTGACCCCGATTAAGGGATTTTCTTCATAAATAAGCTGTAAAATAAGCTGTAAACAGAACAGTAACATTTTATTATGTTTGAGGTGTTGGAAAACGTCTTTTCTCATCCAGGAAACAAATATAAAATCTGCATTCATGTGAACTTATATCTGTAATGAAGGCCAATTCCATGTCATTGCTGCATATTTGACCTCCACCTACTCCATTACTTCTACGATCAGAATGACCATACTGTTGCTACCCTTAGTGAGCAGCTCTGATGATGTGGTTCCATTGACCTTCCTGAGAGACCTCCAGCATAGACTAAAGCAGTTTTCAGCCAAATGTAAAACCATGATGGGCATTAGCTCCTCCAAGCCTGGGGCAATGGTCAATCATCAGAAAAGAAGAGAGCTGAGCTGTAGGTATGTTTTCTAAAACTGCAGGATTTACTAGTTCTATAACACAGCCTAAAAAGGTAATTCATACAAATATCACAAATTAGCTGTTTTTGAGCAGGGGGGCAACTTTATTGGGGCTAACTCTTAAGGGCACAGAGCCAAATTCAGTCATACGAGAACAGATCAGACCAAAGTCATTGTTAATAAGAGAACTGATGTAGACAGCCATGAGATGGGTGTGAGCCTCTCTCAGACCTGGCACTAACATCCATCCTGGGCCATCCACCCCCTCTAGTCTCTTTCAGAAAAAGATTTCTGTCATACACCTACAAAGACGAGCCACCTCTGAGCCACTTATGCTTCCAATAGGTAAAATTATCAGGCAGCATAGAATAAATTTTCACTGTTACGCTGATGATACTCAGCTTTACTTATCCATAAATCCTGATGAGCCCAACCAGTTAGATAGACTACAAGCATGTCTTGAAGACATAAAAACTTGGATGACTTTAAATTTTCTGCTTCTAAATTCAGACAAGACAGAAGTTGTCGTCTTTGGACCGGAGTCTTTAA